>VNJZ01010989.1:0-14181 GCA_008042795.1 Drosophila asahinai
CACGGAGCCCTGGACGCTTCTACCCATGAGATTTGGCATAAAACATCTCGTACTAGTTGGGGATACCCAGCAGCTTCCGGCGGTGGTGCTGTCCAAGAAGGCCATTGAGTTCGGACTCGGCAACTCCATGTTCGACAGAATTCAGAAGAGCCTGGTGAAGCATCTCGATCTGGATCAGGCGGGTGGCAATCACCAGTCTGTCCACACTAAACTGTTCAAGCTGAGCATGCAGTACCGCATGCACCCAGAAATCTGCCGGTGGCCCAACAAGTACTTCTATGAGGATCAGCTGGTTAATGCGGATCTAACCGCCAAGTCCTCGCCACTTATACCCTACTGCGTGGTCAATCTGAGCCACACGAGAGACACCAGTGGCACCAATGGAAATAGAAGCATTAGCAACGAGGAGGAGGCTCGTTTTGTGGCTCAATTGCTGACGGAGATGGACAAACACATGCCCATTAGGCGATACAGTTACGGCCTAATCTCGCCGTACAGCAATCAGTGCCACGCCTTGAGCCGGGTAATTCCGTCCCACATGAACCTGACGCCGCAGACAGTGGACTCGTACCAGGGATTGGAAAAGGATGTGATCATTATCTCGAATGCAAGGACACGTGGCTGTGGGTTTCTCTCCAACTATCAGCGACTCAATGTTGCGCTGACCAGGCCGAGGCGATGCCTGATTATATGCGGCAACTTTGATGATCTACAGGTGAGTGTCTGAGTGCAGGAGTGATCAGGATGAGTGGTCACTATAATGATTCTCCTTTTGGTTTCAGTCCGTTGACTTGTGGCGACAGTTGCTCGATGATGCCCGTCATCGTAAAGTATACTTTGATTTAACGCGCCAGGATGTCACTGATCTGCAGCGCTCCCTAATCAACAAAATGCTCGTGAAACCCGTTGTGATTCCGTAAATAAAGAGAGAAAACTTCCAAACTTTTTATGATATAGGATTTAAGAGCACATCACTTTATGTGCCTTCGTTTTTGAATAAAAGATTGTTTTTATATTCCTTACATTCATTCATTTTATTTTTTTGTTAACACATTAATAGAGAATTAAAGACTTGAAGTTTGTTCATTGAAATCTTTGTACACTTATTTAATCAGGGGACTAGACCAACCTGCACATTTGAAATCAATTTGAGAATATGAGGACACTGTTTAAGATTGCATAAGTACGAAACGACCTTGTTTAATGACATTTTTACAGATAGAAATAGGTCAGCAACAATGTTTGAAAAGATCTTAGTGGGTTTTATCGCCTAATGTCAAGCTTTCTATTTATTTTTGTATTATCTTGAGCCTGCAATATCCTTTTTATTAGTAACAATTCTGCAAATTTATCTGGAGTAACTAGTTTCTGTTTTCTCTTTTTTATTTATCAAAGCAGCTGCATTGTTTTGTTTTTTCAGTGAATTCAATAAGGAAAAACCTATTTAAAGCTGCAAAATGAAATTAAACACCCTCGGTTCGCTTCGTTTTGTTGGGTTTTGGGATTTATCCGGATTTTCTTATGTCAGGGTTGGCCTAATCCCCTCCAAAAACCTCCGACTCGCATTTCTTTTGTATTTATAAAGATCGTAGTATATCAGGATTTATAAGTAACCGATTCTATATTATCTATTTGTTGTGAAGGTGAGCTCAGGATGGATGACTTGAATTTAAATTGATTACCAAAGGAACGTTAAGAAATAAATATTGAATTGGTTTGAATCAATTGTTTACTCTCTACATGTATTGCACTGTTCAGAATTACAGAATTACTGAAATCTTCCCGAAGTATCTCGTTCCGTTCTGTTAATCCAACTAAAATGCGCTTTAATTATGCTAATCTCCAGCTCCAGCACCGGCTGCTGCTGCCTGACCATCTCTAATATAGTAATAGTAAGTAAATTCACTAACAACACGCACACACACATAGTCTATATATTAAATTCATAGTTCTGTTTGCTTTGTCTTGCGTTGCGTTGGATCTGACGCCTCTCACTGCGGCATTAAGAATTATGGAATCGCTTAACAACAAAGTCGCGGATAAACCGATTGCACTGCGTAGTACAAATGTAAATGTAAATGTAAATGAAGGTACTAACTTAGGAAATAAATTTAAAATGTAGCAACAAAATCTAGCTAAAGACTAACAACATAACAAAAATTATGCCCGTAATTAAGACTTAAGTTTATGTGGCTGCTCGAAGTGCGTTCGCCCCGTGTATGCTTACAGTTGTATATATATCAAGTATATATATAAATTTCGATTTCATATATATATATGTAGAACGTAAGAACGTACGACTAAAGCAAACATCTTGTCAGAATCTAATTAGGTTAGCATGTCGCCCAGGTTGTCCTTGAGCGACTGATAAATTTGGTATTGTTGATCAGGCTTGAGGTTGTAGATCTGTGTCAGCAACTTCGCCGGCGACGGGGTTCTGATGAAGCTCGAAATATAAACGTTGACGAAGGTGGCCATGAGGAACTGGCAGTCGAAGCGATCCATGATGCCACCATGTCCGGGAATCATGTCACCAAAGTCCTGATAAGTATGGGATATAAGTATTGGATGCTACAATTATGCAAGCAAGTCTGCTAACCTTAATTTTGAATGCTCTCTTAAATCCAGAGGCGAAAAAGCCGCCAAACGGCCCAATAATGGAGCTGAAGAGGCTCAACGAGATCGAGTGCCAGATGTAGGGGTAAAGGCTGATGGATTTGCCAATGCCAAACTGGAGATGAATAAAAAAATTACTTAATTTTGTGGATAATTAAATAAACACAAAGACTCACCAACTTAAGGCTGTACTCCTGGGGCGTGAACAAATAGCTGGGCACACAGGACATGGTCATGCGACCTAGTTCCTCGGAATACTGGATGGGGCAGATAAAGTACTGGTAGTTGCACAGCACATAGGAGAACAGAATGCCAAAGAGTACTGTGGCAAAGCCACCCCCAATGAAGCCCTCCCAGGTCTTCTTGGGGCTCAGCTTGATGAGGGGCGTGCGGCCGAAGAAGAAACCGAACACATACGCCATGACATCATTGCAAACAATCATGGAGACAGGTACGATGAACCAAATGAGGCCCTCGAATATGTTCTGAATGATGAGATAACTCTGGGTGACGACAATCAACAGCGAGACGTGTGTCCATGCAAACAGGCTAAACTGCTTGATGTAGTACTTCTTGACCAGCGAGAGCACGAACCAAACGAAGCCAATGATGTACAGGGCGAAGGATAGGAAGCGGTGATAGGTCACCAAGAACTTGAGGTACTCCTGTGAAGGAAAATATAAATAATATATAAATAAATACATATGTACATAAAGAGGGCGTATTTACTTACCACTCGGTTTATGACCACCCCAAAGTAGTCCACCAAGTTCTCGCCGTAGAAGAAGTAATTCGAGGTGAGAAGGAAGTACCAGGACAGACTCCGGAACCAGGGCAGGCCGTGAATCCGATACACCTGGTAGCCAATCGAGATGATCTCCTGAAAGCATTTCACCTGCACCAGGAGTGTCTGTTTTGGAGAAAGTAAGCAATCAATTAATTTGAGAGACTCGCTTAAGCCGATTCCGAACTACTCACCGTGATCATCAAGGCCAGCGGACCGCCGTAGATGATCAGTGCAAAGCCGCAGATCATAATCCATGTGAAAATTCCCCGGATGACCCAATTCTTCCATCTGTGGAATGCGCGCATGAAAAGAATTATTGTTTGTAAATATATATATTTATTCAGTATATTTGCTCGCCGCCAACTGCAGCCAGCTGTGGATGGAATATTTTTGGAAAGCATACTCATTCAAAATTCTATAGTTCACACTTCTCGAAATTGAATATTGTGCGGAATCCATGAAATGAACAATGCAAGGCCAAAATATGTTCCAATAAATGAGGGTTTTCAAGCAAAAGTCAGTCATTTGAATCGGGGGCTCATTAAAAGCTTAATGTAACTTTTGGATATAACAAAAAATAATATTCTTAATATTCGTTCGCGAATCAAAGCGTAATTCTGTCGTAAAAGTTTCCCTATCACCTGGGACTTTTCTTATAAAAATCCGTCAAATAAATTTGAGACTGGATACTAGAACCCAAAAAATGTCAACAGAATTTGTTTTCAAAGTTGAATTTCATGCTCTTGAAAGTAGTGGTTGGCTTATTTCTGTTGATTTCACTCACCGATCGGGCAAATCCTTGAGGGCCGAGTCCAGTAGCTCGGGTGTCTTGTCGGTTCCTTGCGGCAGATTCTTGGCCAGCTCCTCCACAAACTTCTCCTCGGGAATTTTCTCCTCCTCGGAGTCCACCTGCGCGATAGGAAGGGGGGGCAGGCAAGAGTCAGAATAAGTGGGGTGCACATATTGATTGGCTGCGAAATGTATTCCCGACCGGAGTGCAGGGTTTAAGCACTTTCTATTGGGCGCGCTGTGCAAAGTCCAAGATACGTGTATGTATGCATGTACCCATAATCAGAATCATTCGTTTATCCAAGACGTACACACAGACAGTGGGGGGCAAGGGAGCGTGAACGAATTGCGGGCTTTTTCGGTGGCGTGTTTTGTTTGTTGCCAAATCGCGCGGTTGATAAGACGGCACGCGGGGCGGCAAAGGGCTCTTATCAGCCAAAAACAAAATACTTTGCCGGAACCATTGCAAAAAGAAAATAGAGGAAGAAGAGGGTGGGTAATGGCCATTGCTTCCGTAATGCTGTCGTCCACTTAATTGGATTTGCTGGAAATAATGGCGCTATATTGCAACACAGCAGGTGGGTGGTGGGCGGCGAGGGGTGGCGGTGGTTGCCATTGTTATTGTGTTCTTGCAGTGTGTGTTTGTTATTGGATTTTCTCCTGCTCTCTCCAGCTCTCCCTGACTCCTCCGCTCTCTCGCGCCCACCTGCTCGTGCGTCAGAGAATAACAAAAACACACGCACACACACCGACGCACATATGCTGGTATACACACATTTAGCTTCGCTTCCTATGTTTCTTTTGCGCTCCAAGAATTATGCAAATGGAGTAGCAACAGTCGCTACTGCTCCACATAGAAGTCATTGCCACTTACATGGTCTGAGGAGTCAGCGGCGGAGGAGTTGCGCTTGGCTGCACCCGATCCTGATGCGGCAATGGCAGAGGAGTCCTCAAGAACCTCCTCCTCCACCTTCCTGCGACGCACTTCGGCCATTATTTATTAATTTGCACCGGCACTATTGATTATTTTCCCCGAGTTTGGTTTTCGTGTTACGCTTGCCGAGATCCGTGCCGTTCACCAGCACTTTGTCCGTAAAAAATACAAATGCGTCTGACTTTTCTCTATTTCTGATTAGAGCGCTGCTGGTAGTGTGACCAGTAGAGCCGTAAAACTATCGACGATACTATCGATTTTCTGAATGGTGATGTGCTCCGGACCACCATCGATTGGGTTTTAAAGTACCATCACTATTTGCAGAAACGTCGTGGAAGAATGGCAAGACTTAGTTGGGGGGTCCCCTGGACGTCTAATAGCGAAATTCCACTGGAGTACTCTGCTACATTCTCGAGGATGGTCCATTCTTTTACACGGGGAGAATGAGCTCATCCGAAATGGACTTACAAAGCATTTACCATTCGCCCCGAAGGTTCTATAAGTACTGAAAAAATACCGAAAAATACCGATAATGTAGCAGAATGTTGCAGTGGAAAGCCGGATCAGTGGTTCATCCCATTCACATATCGTCGAACAATGCTTAATTTGTGAAAATATGTTCCAGTGGAATTGATCTCAAACTGATCATTTCGATACTTTCAGCCATTTATCGACCCGGAGGTCTCTAAAAATATCGGCTTAATTACTGTAAAGCCAGTGTGGCTCCAGAATTCGTATAGCATACTTTGTGTTCCTAAATGATAGGTTTAACAGTTGAAAAATATTAAAGATAAATAAAGAGAACCCAAAATATATCCAAAGCTGGGTGTTTGTTTGAAATTTCAGCTGACGACTCTTTTAATATATATATATATACAATATATTAAATTAAGAAAAAGACGCAAACATCGATTAAATTATATACATAATATTAATAAATATAACAAACAAAAAATACGATTAAGTTTTCCATCTCAGCTAAATAAAAGCAACAAATAAACATGTTAGAAAACTGGCTTTTTAATGGCTTCTTCAACTATTTTTCAAAAACCACTTTTTAAGAGAAAAGTTGGCAACACTGATTAAGTATGACCGAATTACGTTGCTATTCATATTGTTTGATGCGGTATGGTATTATATTTGCAAGCAACTTTGGGCATATTACCGGCGGCGTCACTTGCAAATAATTTTCGTGTTGAAATAGTTTTTGCAATTTTTTGACAGAAATTACGCAGACGGAAAAGCATTAAAAAGGAAAATGGCAGCAGCTATCGATGGCGTTCTTCCGGCTACTTTGCAGGAGCTGGTGAAGAAGTCTAAAGTGCTGGTAGTGGGAGCCGGCGGCATCGGTTGCGAGGTGCTCAAAAACCTTGTGCTCAGCGGCTTTACAGATATCGAAATTGTAAGTTTTTTCTCTGCAAATAGATGTTTTTATGCGGTTGCTAATGTGAATAATGCCCTTAGATTGACCTGGACACCATTGATTTGAGCAACCTCAACCGCCAGTTCCTCTTTCATCGCGAGCACGTTGGCAAGTCGAAAGCCCGGGTGGCGAGGGAGAGCGCCCTGAGCTTCAATCCAGATGCTAAGATAACCGCCTACCACGACAGCGTAACATCGTAGGTTTTTTCAGAATCATTCTCCAGACATTTTCGATATGGATGAATCATTTTTTTTTGCAGAACCGACTACGGTGTCAACTTCTACAAGAAGTTCGATGTGGTGCTCAGTGCTTTGGACAACAAGGCCGCGCGAATCCATGTAAATCGCATGTGTCTGAATGCCGACGTCCCGCTTATCGAGAGCGGCACCGCCGGCTACCGTGGCCAGGTGGAACTGATCAAGCGAGGCCTTACCCAGTGCTACGAGTGCACGCCGAAAGAGAAGCAACGCAGCTTTCCGGGCTGCACCATCCGCAACACGCCCTCGGAGCCTATTCACTGCATCGTCTGGGCAAAGCATCTGTTCAAGTGAGTACAGATGCATTAATGAGCAGACAAAAAGCACATTTATTGACACAAACCCATTTCAGTCAACTCTTTGGCGAGTCTCTGGATGATGAAGATATTTCGCCCGATGCAGCTGATCCAGATGCCCAGGATGTTGCAGTGAGTGCCGACGGCGAGGGAGCTGGCGGAGATGCAGAGCCAAAAGCTGCTGTCGATAAGGAAAAAGAGAATGAGAAAGAGAAAGAGAAAGAAACGAAGGAGGGCAAAGAAGGCAAGGAAGAGGATATGAATAATGGCAATGTGGTGCGCATCAACACCCGTCAGTGGGCAAAAGAATGCAAGTATGATGCCGGCACGCTGTTCAACAAGTTCTTTAACGAGGACATCAACTGCTTGCTGCTCATGGGGAATCTGTGGCTGACACGCAGGGCGCCCGTGCCGGTCCAATGGGATACTCTGCTGCCGGAAGGCGCGCCCGATGATAAGCCGGAAATTGCCAAGCAGCACCACAAAATTTGGAGCCTTGAGGAGTGCGCCTACGTCTTTGCCAATGCTTTGAAGGAGCTGAGTGCAAAATTCCTGAAGCTTGAGGGTGATGATACGTTGGCTTGGGACAAGGACGATCAGCCGGCCATGGACTTTGTGGCCGCCTGCGCCAACGTGCGCTCATATATCTTCAATATTGAGCGCAAGTCACGCTTCGAGATCAAATCGATGGCGGGCAACATCATTCCGGCTATTGCCACCACCAATGCGATAACGGCGGGCATTTCTGTATTGCGGGCCTTCAGCGTGCTGGAAGCCAAGTGGACGCAGTGCATCACTGTCTACGCACGCCTTAGACTCAATCCACGCAACCAGTTTCTGGTGCCAGACGCCTGTCTCTCGGGACCCAATCCCGACTGCGCTGTGTGTGCCAAAGACCCGGCTATTACGCTGAAGATTGACACAAAGCGTATGACCATCCGGGAACTGCGCGACGAGGTGCTGATAAAGACGCTCAACATGGTGAAACCCGATGTGGAAGTGTCCTTGACCGGCAACGTTTTGATCTCCTCGGAAGAAGGCGAAACCGATGACATTGAGGCCAAGCTCCTGAGCGAGATGAGTATCGTGGATGGAGTGATTCTCAAGGCCGACGACTTCTTCCAGAACTACGAGCTAAGGATTATAATCTCCCACTTCGATGCAGAGAGGGAAGAGAACCTGTTTGAAGTGGTGGCTCAGGCCAAGCAACTGGAGCCCAAGGGGGAGGAGGAACAGGAAAAAGCAAAGGTGGAGGAGGAGCAGGAGGAAAAGAAGGATGAAATAGAGAAATCTGCAAAGAAGCGTTCGGCCAATGGTGAAAGTGATGCCACTGACGAGGGACCCTCCACCTCGAAGCGCAGCAAGCCAACCGATGTGAATGCCATTGAGGACGAAGACGACGACGACTGTCTTTTGATCGAAGAGGAGGAAGATGATGCAGATGTTGTGGCAGTCGCCACAGACAAGCTCTCCGTGCAGAGTCCGCCAAAGTCCGGCACGAAACGCAAGCCCAGCGAAGTGATCGAGGATGAAGATGAGGACATCACCGAGATCCTGGATTCATCCGATGACGAGCCAGCGGGTCCCACCAAGAGCAAGCGATCCCGTTTGGATGAGTCTCTGTCCCATCCCGTAGAAGTCATCAATATCGATTAATCATACAAAGTAAAACGGATAAAACTACTTGAATAATTTAATTTATCAGCTGAGGTATAGATATCCCTGATATCTTTTCATGAAGTACGTACATTTTTTAATATTCTAAGCGGCGCTCAATTTGAAACTGAGTCGTATAATGAATGTGTTCATGAGCAAATATGTTCATTGGATCTATTTTAATGAAATTAATGAAGTCCTTTTAGTTTGTAAAATATGCAAATGAAAAACTAAAAATAAATATATAACCCAGAGTTACGTTTTCTTTTATCTGATTTTGAAAAGATCCTGGTTAAAAACGTTTGGTATTATTTTTCGTTAAAGCTTTGACACGGGGATTAACAAAAAGGCTATTATTTCATCAGGCTGTACATTAGCTGTCTGCACCCTCAGCGGGTGGGTAAAGCCCCCACAACCCCCCATTTCTATGCCACTGTTCATACTAGTGTTGGCTAACTCTCAATGTGTTTGGTGTTATCGGTGTCGGAAAAACAAAGGTAAGCGGTCCACATAGATTTTTGGCTATTTCTCAATTAAAATTGATTCCTCAGATGTCCCTGGCCAGCAGAATATTGCAACAAGTCCCTCGCCTTTGGAGCGGGCTGAGTGCGGCACGTGGTTTCCACATTTTCGCGCGGCCGGCGTTACCAGCCAGCGGACTCATGCCTAGCCCACACTTGATGTCCAACCCAGCCGCAATCCAACAAGGATCGGGGCTTCTGACGCCTGGTTCGACTCTGCTGCAGCAGGTGGCCGGGTTCAAGGTGAAGGGTCGCTTGAAGCGGCGCTGCAAGGACTGCTACATCGTAGTGCGGCAGGAGCGCGGTTATGTCATCTGTCCCACGCATCCGCGCCACAAGCAGATGTCGATGAAGAAGCGCGACTACAAGTCCTGGATTCTCACCCATGCCACGCAGTCCAAGGAGCGGGGTTTCTAGTCCTATTTACATAGTTACAGACGTGTTAGAAAAATAATAAAAAATAATACAAAATAAATCCGAGCTAGCCGCTTTACGCGTTTTCCAACACGCTAGCCATTGTTTATCTTGATTCTGGAAGTCTAAGGGAAGTCAGTCGCTCTTGCCGTTTCTCCGGACCACCGTTTCCGCCCGGAGAGTCCCCGTACTGACGTCAGCAGTGTCACGACTGCAGTTGCCAAAGCCCCAAAGGTGCCGATATGACGACGCACTTCACCAATGTGCTGCGGCAGGCCTTCAAGACGTTCGACCGGGCCAACCACGCCAGCTTCAATGCCAACCTGCAGCATCTGCGGCAGCTGACGGACGAGCTGACCCACCGGGACCTGCACCTGCGGGAGGAGCTCTTTCGGAACGTCGACGGTGCCGGACGCAACCGGGCGCCCTGCAGCTACATGCACATTTTCGAGGACGAGCGCTTCTCCATGAGTCTGTTTATAGTGCGCGAAAAGAGTGCTATTCCGCTGCACGACCACCCCATGATGTTTGGTCTGCTGCGCTGCATCTGGGGCCAGTTGCTGGTGCAGAGTTACTCGCAGCAGATCGGGCCGGACGAGCCCCTCACCTACGATCCTCAGCCTACAGTAGTCAGGGTGAATGCGGAGGAGCCAAGCCTGGTCACGCCGGACAGCCCGAGCGCCGTGCTAACGCCAAGGAGGAGGAATTACCATCAGATCACCCAGACGGGCAACGGAGGAGTTGCCGCCTTCTTCGACATCCTCAGCCCGCCCTACGACGCAGATATGCCCATTATTGGGCCACGCCAGTGCCGCTTTTACAGCCCCAGATCGGACGGGGGCCAGCTGCAGCTCCAATGCATCCCCTCTCCGGCCACCTACTACTGTGATGTGGTGGACACGCCCGAGTCCGTGCTGCAGGCTGCGTTCCAGTGCGCCGACGAGGCCTACTCCGCCGACAATGCCAGCGGGACGCAGTGAGTCCGCGTGCCTGCAGCCTGCAGCCTGCAGCCTAGCCCTCCTATTTATTAGCCCATCACCCTGTTGGCTGCCTAGCCAGCCAAGTATCTTCTGTGTTATTTAAATAAATTGCCTTTTTTTAAGTTCGCCCCGCTTTTACTACGGAATTCGTTAGGTGTTAGTCTTCGTCTTCAGCTTGGTAGATGTTCTGGTTTCGTCGCTTTAGCTTCTTGACATTCGGACTAGCCGCCGACGCCGTCACCGGAGCTGGTTCCTCTACCTTCGGCGCTTCTGTGTCCTCTTCCTGTGCCTCCTCCTCGGGCAGATCAATTACGTTTTCATCGGCCGCAGGTGCTGACGTCGGAGCCGGCAGGGTCAAGTTCAGTTTTCTTTTCGTCGGCGTGATCAACGGCTCGCCGGGGTCCTCCTCCTCCTCTACCTCCAGCATCTCTTCTTCACAGCTCTTAGAGGGCTGAGCGGAAGTTTCAGCCACTGGCAGCTCCTTGCCATTGGCCAGCAAGGCCAAGCACAGTGGATCATCAATGCCGAGGGCGGCGCAAAACGAGTTGCTTTGTGGATTCAGATGGGCTTTCGGCTGACCCACCACCATGCGTTTGTAGTTGGACTGCTCCTCGGGATCGAAGGCTGGAACAGTGCGCTCAAAGTTGTCGGGCACCTGGAGGTTCTGGAACTTAGTCGTCACCCCTTCCAGCTCCTCCTCGGTGGGTGTAAAGTTGAAGCGTTCTGTGACTGCTCCTGCCTTTTTTCCCGGTAGATAGTAGTAGTTCTCCTTCACAGAAATCAAATGATTTGTGCTGTGCAAAATAGCCAGCCATTCTGGGTCGTACTGCAGCCGGGGAGGACCATCAATCGGGTCGGTGGGTATCTCCACTACCTGCAGGAAGCCACGACGCGGCAGGCATTTGTCTAAAGCCAGGAATTTTGTGACAGGAACGGGCCTCGATGGTGGGCGAGTTGCAGGTGCTTTCTCGTTATCTTCATCCTCGCTGCTGCTGCTGCTGCTGCTGCTGCTTGAGGAGGAGGAGCCGTCATCCGGTCGCTTCTGGCAGGGATTGTGCGGCACCAGGGCGGCAAACTTGCAGTGTAGGTGGGCGGCGAACCAGTAGGCTGGCTGTACCGCCTTCAGCAGCTCCTCCAGCGGCCGGCTGCCCAGCTGACCACTTTCCATGTCCGCCGCAAAAAAGGGTTTCCGCCGCAGCAGCTGCGCCTTGTTGCCATACTCGTAGATGCCGGTGGGCCAGTCGTGGGAGAGAAAGACGTCCACCCGTCCGGACAGCTGCTTCAGCCGGAACACCTCCAGCTGCCGCACATGGTAGACGCTGCGACATGTCGCCTCCGAATAGGGCGGGAATTCGTGGTGGCCGCGCAGAAAGTCGTGACCCTTATAGATTCCACTTATGCCCGCGATACGCACTCCGTTCACGTTAACCACACCGGCATATCCCAAGTAGTAGATGTTAGGAGCTACCCAGCCGCCGTAGGGCAACTCCTGCAGGTAATTGGAGGCTTCGTGATTGCCGCCTATGAAAATGGTAAGCACCGGAGCCACCTTCTCCCCGCTGTAGTATCTAGGAGGGTTAAGGAACTATGATCAAGGCTCCACTTCAGGCAATCATCGCACTCACTTGTAGAAGGTGCACATATCCAGGTACTTCTTCGGCACCGCCATGGTCTGCAAGTCCTCCAGATTCCGGGTGGACTGGAAATCGCCACAGCATAGCAGCAGGTCGATTTTTGTGCCGCTCTCCTTCTCGATGCCCTCGATGGTTTCGTAGATGCGCTCCAGCTCGCCATGAGCGCAGCCCTCAACCGCTATTTTCATGGTTGCTTTTTTTTTAAATTCAAATTAAAAATGCTTTTGTTTTCGGAAGTGCATTTAAAATTGTATTCGGTCGCTTACCAACACTGGCTACATCCGAAACTCCAGCTGTTTAGGGACCTATCGTTTTATCGATAAGTCAATATGAAGTGCTATCGAGCGCACAAGTGATAGGAATTCAAAATTAAAACCCTAAAAATGTCCCCAAACTAAGTCTTTGCTTGTTAAATACACATTTATCCAGTTCAAACGTTAAAAATGTTTTTTTTGTTTATTTTTCAAAAATATCGCTCCATTTAGTACAGTATATACGTGTATGTGTTGTGTGTAAAGAAAATGTATGTGAAATGCTCTGCGTTGAATTCTCATTCTTTGACCGACTTGCCATCTTTTTGGAGTTCTGCGGGGGGCGGGGGGCGTGCGGGTGGGCACAAAATCTCATTTCATGAGACCTTCTCGTCCTCGACGTGTGTTTGTTTTGTTTTCCCTTTCGTTTCGTTTCGTTTTGTTTTGTTTACATACAAAGATTTACAATGGACTTTCGACTTAAGTGTTATCATAATTTAGTTGGCAGGCGAGTGTGCCAAGAAGTAGGAAATAATAAAATATAAATCTACAATAAATATATAGTGCGGTCTCGACGCCGCCCAATCGCAGCATGCATGGGTACACGGGGTACACGGAGTGTACGAAAACCAGGAGAATGCCTTAAAGCCATCATCAGCATGTACTTGTTTGATGTTGGTTTTTTTTCGTTTTTGTTTTTTGGAAAGAATATGAGAAACAATCAAGTCAGATCTGGTCAATTCAGTTAATTAGGAGCCGAACTTGAAGGACGTGGGCACGGCGGTCTGTGGGAAGGCGAAGCCGCCCTGCTTCTCTATCAGCTTTGACTCCTTGGCCGCCTTGCGTTGGTCGGCGGTCACCACCACCTCCTGCAGCGCCTTGGCCTGTTCGGGGGTGAGGTTGGAGGTGAGGAGCGCATACCAGGCCTGGTCCTGTGCGGAAAGTGCTGCGGGGCGAGACATGAAAGGGATACATATAAGCACGGGCCCAATATTGTGTTGAGATGCAATCCCAGCTCACCAGTAATAACTTCCTTAAACGTCCAGTACTCATCGATGGCGGTCTCGTTCTCCTCGTCATCGATGGGCGTTGTGAAGGACTCCAGGCCCGTCTCGTTCAGATCACCAATCGACTCCTCTGCCTCGCCATCCGAGTCCGCATCCTCGTCCTTAATCTCGGCCTTGATCTCAAAGCCAGCCGTGTCGCCTTTCGTCTTGGCGAATTCGGCCAGCTTGTCCAGATAGTCCGGCGCCATTTCGTCCATGTCATCCTCGTCGCTGGACAGAGCCTCCTCGCAGTCATCACCATCCTCCTCCTCCTCCTCTTCCTCCTCCTCCTGGGCCCTGGACTCGTAGGCGCGCTTCAATCCATCGAAAAGCAGAATAAGGGCGGGCACTATCTTGCCGGCCACCTCGCTCAGCACCTGCGGCTTGGCATCGCCCAGGGAAATGAGGGTGCACAGTCCCAGAACGCACAGCTTGCGATCGTGAATGCTAAAGGGTAAAAGAATATGTTGAGTGATCTTCATTCGTTAATATAGGCTCGGCTCGGTTATAGGTTACCCCAGGAAGCAGTCCGTGTCGTGGAGCCATTGCTTGATAAAGTGCGCGCTTATCGATTCGT
>VNJZ01010991.1:552-11261 GCA_008042795.1 Drosophila asahinai
AAAAAAAAAAAAAAAAAAATCGGTGCAAAACGGGCCACTTTTCAATCTTTCAAAAATTTGTTTTGGCGAAAAGGCTTAAGCTAGTTTATTAGTTTAAATGGCATATAATAACGTAACATTAAGAGAATTTTTCTAAATATGTTTTATTGAAAAATATAGGTATAGAAGTTATAGGGAATCTCCCATGGCCCCTCCAAAAAAAGTTAATTTGCGGTGTACATCCTAACGGTCCACAGAATCGTCCGATATGAAAACCAGAATATGCATTAGTTAAAAGATAATTGTCCGGAGGTATCAGTTTTTCTTTTTTTCATTTTTTTTTATTTTTCATGAAAGTTTTAAGTAAAAAATCTAATTCTTGACTAAAAATAAAAGTTTAATTGTTAAAAAAAAAACAATAATTTTAAAAAAGCTTTAACCCCAACACCATATAGAGGTTAGTACAAACTTTCTATTGTCGTATACATTCGTTTCTCGAGGGCCTTATTTTGCCGAACGAGAGCCTTATTTTTCCGACTACCTTCTATAATTGTATATAATTGTTGGTTTTGTGTTCTAGCCTTAAATTCTCGATCAACCCGATCCGATACCCCGTTCAAAAAATATTCAACAAACAAGATTTTAACGGCCTTTTCGAAATGAAAACGTTTGTCTGCCTATCTTTTTGTTGTTTTGTGTCAAATCTTATTATTTTAAATTTATTTTTTTTAACGTTACCATTAATCGCAAAAAAAAATTATATTAAAATCTTTTTAATTTTTAAGGTGCCCTCGCCACTTTTATTTCACCTCGTTAAAGGGTGTTTTGTTTGATCCGATTTTGCTCAAATTTTCAGAAAACATCCGCTTAATCCTATTTATTTAGCTTATGTATATACTTTAAACCGAATATTACGACTTAGCTTATATAAAGATTTTTATGATTTTTGGGGGCGGAAATGAGCGTGGCCAATTTTTAAAACTTGTTCTGCGTGCATCGGATTAGAATGCTGTCACCAAATTTGGTGGCTCTAGCTCTTACAGTTTCTGGGATCTGTTTACCAACACGGGCGGACAGACGGACATGGCTAAGTCGATTCGGCTGGTGATGCTGATCAAGAATATATATACTTTATTGGGTCGGAGATGCCTACTCCTGCTGCCTGTTACATACATTCTCAGTTGGCAATAACTTATGAAACCCTTGTACCCATGGGACCGAGTATAAAAAATCGTAGTATTCATTTTAAAGAGCTTTACAACACCTTGTGATCAAGTTATAAATGGTTCTGATCGGGCTTTCGTAGCAGACTTTCATTTTAACGGCTCCATATAGTAGCCTCCCCCACACTATCGGTGCTCATCGTCACTACGTGAACTGCCGTCCACAGTAATACCCAACAAGGGAATAATGATAAATTCATCTTGGTGCGGTGGCTTGTTGCCATTTTCTAAAGTATTTTTACTTACCTGAGATACTAAAGCCTTGGTTTCTGGTGTTGTGCTTTCCAAAAAAATTTTTTTAAATTCACTAGGGCTAGACAATTTAAAGTCGGATGCAGAAGCAATGAAATCCAGCAACTCGGCCAGATCTGCAGACGCTGAGCTTTTTTCGATTTGTTGTGATGCTAATAGGTCTACACCATTAGCACACCACTGGTTAGCCTAAAAAAACATCGTGATTTACTATTGTATTACAAGTGGATAAAAATGAGGACGACTTACGCTCTCTACTCTTTCCATTAGTTCATTGTTCTTTGTTAAAGTATCTAATCTTTTCTTAAAACGCAGATCGATTAAATCGCAAACTCGTTTTAATTCTTCGCACTTTGGCTGAACAACTATCCAGGGGTAAGTTCCTTCTGATTTAATAAGGTTTTGTCCAGCCAACAACACTTTATTTGATCGCTGTGTGTCATCCTGAAAAACTTTATAAGAATCCATTGTTTTTTCTATAAGCTTCGAAGCATGTTCTGAACTCTCTCCAATCTCTGTCATCTCTGCTATAGACAGCATATGTCCGTCAAATATGTTCTTAAATTGTAAACACAATTATTTATAAAAAATGTTCTATACTTGGAATGGAACTTATACCTGTATTTCACGGAAATCATGCTCGAATATGCGAAGATGCAAGCATTTTTCCAGACAATCCCAGTGCGCAAGCCAAAAATCGTCAAAATGTCTCTCTGTTTCCTCTAGTTGAACGAGAAGTCTAGGGTAATAGCGAAAGTCAACATATTAATACTAAAAAGTAAGAAAGTTACTTTTGGAGTATAATAGACTGTTTGATATCCGGTACCAAAAGCTTTGTGCATCAGTGATGTCATTTTTTTCTGACCAAAAAAAAACTGGATTGACAAAATAAAACAGCTAAAAAAATCTGAATTCCAGGGAGAAAAAGCTAAGGAAAAAGCTGATTTTTGAACATTATTTTTTAAAGAAAAGAAACAAGAAATGGAAAAAGACACAGCCAAAATGAAAACAATTTAAATTCATAAATATTTTATATTAAATAGTAGTAATGGGTAGTTGAACTCAGGTCACTCTATGTTCGATGTATGGAAGCGCTCTCCTGAAAAGTGTCATTTTCAAAGTCTGTGAACACGATTACTCAAAATCTACTTGACTAATCGTTTTGAAATGTTGCACACAGCTTCTGCAACTAATTCTTCAGGTATCACCGTCGGGGTTTTTTAAAATTTATTTTTTATTTTACAATTAAACTTTTTTTTTTTGAAAAATGGAAAAAATAAAATTGAAAAAAAGCTCTACGGTGTTACCTTCGGACAATTATCCTTTAACTAATGCATATTCTAGTTATCATATCGGACGATTCTGCGGACCGTTAGGATGTACATCGCAATTATACTTTTTTTTGGAGGACCCACGGGAGATTCCCTATAACTCCTATACCTGCACATATTTTGCAATGAAAAATTTTTAGAAAAATTGTCCAAATGTAACGTTATTCCATGTCATATAAGCACAACAAATTTTTGCACAATCAAAAATTACTTAAATATTACACAAAATTCACAATATTACACAAATATACTAAGTCAAACACACAACAACTCGCTGTTGCGACTCTTTCCTGTCTCTTTCTAGCACATGCGCAGCTTATGGGCGAAAAGTCGATGTTGCAATTTTTTCGAGCTGTTGCTGTTGCGGACCCAGTCTAAACAGAGTAATATATCTAAAATTGCGTTTAATGTTTCAACGCTTTTCGTTTTTATCGAATTTACTTGGCTGAAAACTCGACCTTTTGTTTGTAAGCCTCTTTTGGCATCGTCAATTTACATATGTATTTTTCTCGGTTTTACAAATGAATTTCACAGTTTTAGCGATGTAAGACGCTGAAATGTTGGTGTGGACATTTGAGTGAAATTATTCGATAAAGGTAAATATGGATACTGTTCCGAAAGAAATACATTTTTTCCATTTCAACCGTCAAACTCATTTAAAACAGCATTTAAAATGTAGTAAAAGTAAAATAAAAAAAAGTTACCTTAATTTTCTAAAAAAGCTGAAATTCCCGCTGCCTCTGTTTTCAAATTTTTTCCCGCAATTACACTTCAAAAAAAACCGAATTTGACGGGAAAATAGCGGAAATGACATAACTGTTGCCCATTACGTCCAAATTTCCAAGTCCGTAGAAAAATGCTCTCTTTTATTGTCAATATTTGTATACCGTTGCAGAGGGTATAAAAATTTTGTCATGATATTTGCAACGCAGTGATAAAGGCTTCTACGACCCCGTATAGTATATAAATTCTTTATCAGCATCACCAGCCGAGTCTGTTTGTTAGTCGGTTTTTAAGTAAACTTTTCAAAAATGTTCGCCAAATGTTCAGCACAGTCTAATTTTTTTTTACCACTATACCCTTTAGCTGCCAAAGGAATAATAGGAAACGCATTTTAATTACGCTTTTAATTTCATTAAGATTATTTCATTATATACTTAGCTTCCATAAAAGCGACCGGTGGACTCATTTGAAAATGTGAAAGTCTACATGTAAAATGTGTTGGTAAATGTTGTACTAAATTTACAAACTTCGATATTTCTAAAATTATATTAAAAATTATATAAAAAATTAAACACAAGCTTCGGCTTACCGAGGCCTCCTTCCTTGTTAAAATACTATTTTGTATAACAATCGCTGTTGGACGTGCTTTTTATCGCTCTACCTTCATACAAAGTTTTCTCAGTCAAAATCAGTCAGTGATTCCGTGATCTGTGTCAATCGGAAACAATTGATTCGTTTTAATCAAGGCTGGTGACTTTAATCTCGCAAAACTATACTCAGTTTTAATAACTTTAGTATTACGCTTTGCTGCCCTGTTCTCCTTGAGCACTGCGTTTACCGCTTACAATTGCACCGTGTGGTTTTTGTTGTTGCTGAGCATTGCGTTTACGGCTTACTATCGTACAGTGTGGTTGTTGTTGCTGCTGAGCAACTACATGCTCTTGTAATTTCTCTGAGCTTGGACAAAAGCTTTTAGTCCCGCTCTTTGCTTTCTGTTTTGTTCGGTTCTTCGCCGCAAACTATTTATAATAATTTATCAACTTACTTATCAATATCTTGCGTTTGTGCTGCCGTTGCATTTATTTGATCTGCATTTTTCTGCACAAAATAAAAATGAGTACCTGCTGCTTCCCTGGTCGCAAAATATTACGGCTTTCTACGGTTTGTTGTTGGCTTTGCGACAATGTTGCACACCCTGTATGCGCCGAGATCGGACATACTGGTGTACGAATTGCGGATCCTTTTCGTGCTTATGACGGTTTGGATTGGACGTGGCCGAGCTGCATGCATATAAAAAAGGAAATGAGAGCTTTTATGCGGCAGACTCACCTGGAGTTTCAGTCTCTTGCGGGCGGTTTCAAGGATTTACAAAGTCGTTTCCAAACGGCGGAACCTCATTTTAAAACGTTGAAACTGCTAAGTGACTCACCAAAAATTAAGAGGTGTATAAGTACTAACAACGATTTACGATTTGGCTGTTCAGCCCGGGAATTGGAACCACCTACAACGTTTTGGCCGTAGCTGACGGCTCTGACGATGAAGACGATATTGCAAATTTATCTGGAACGTTGGCTTAAACTCGAGACTGACTGAGTCCAGCATGCCCAACCATCAACGTCGCAAGCCGCTGCATTTAAAAACGCTTCGCTTGCATCCGCCCGATCGACTGCAACTTCGGATCTTACTGACGTACCTAATTCGGTTTACGCCAACCTCCGACCTGTTACCTCCGACAGTCATAATTTCGGCACCATCGTCTGGACCACTGAATTCAAATTCAGCAATATCTGGAGTGGCACCAAGGAAGCCGGTACCTTTAGCTGGCGTTGCCCGCAAAAAGTTCGTGATTGTCTCCAGACTCAACCCAGACGCTTCTGAATCCGATGTCAAGACCCATTTGAGCAGCAAACTGAATGTTTCTGGCACCGAATTTTCTGTCTCCAAGTTCAGTTTTAAGCAAAGACGTGATATACATATCTTCGTTTAAGATTGGACTTTCTGATGTTCTCCTTGATAAGGTTCTTGATATTTCTGTATGGCCGGACCATGCTATTGTTCACGAGTATGTAAACAAGATGAATCCTCAGGTTCGCGGGCCTCAGACTCCTTCACTTAGGGCTCCAAAAAACTAAGCGACTCATTTTCCATACACTACCAGAATGTTCGTAGTTTACTCGGGAAACTTTACTCAGTTTCCTGCATGTCAATAGTGTCTCCTTTGATGCCAATGTGACTGCCTTTACTGAAACGTGGCTCAACTCCTCTGTCTCTGGCTGCGGAATATTTGCAGGCAACTATGTTATCTATAGATGTGATCATGCAACGCGTTAAGTCCGATTTAGTCTCCGAACCTATTCCCATAATGGGCATGGAGTGCATTTAGAGTTTGTGGCTGTTCGAATTAGGGTTCACGATTATTTTGTGTACGTTTCATGCTCGTATATTCCACCTAGGTCTGATATCAACTTATACCTACAGCATTTAGCTTTAATTCAGGGTATTCAATCAACCCTTGGCAATAATGACCATATTTTTGTTTTGGGAGATTTCAATTTGCCTGCCATTTCTTGGCTGCCCTCAGCTGAGTCGAATATCCTTGTTCCCACTGTACCCCATGATCTGGTACATGGTCTCATTGATCTTTCATTGGAACAATTGAACGCTGTGATGAACTGCTCTGGTAAAATCTTATCTTATCTTATCTTATCTTATTTTTGCTTCAGAGTTTGCAAATACATATGTCTCTAGAATTGACCCTCTCTCCAGTGCCGTAGACGTTTATCATCCCACACTTACGATCATTTTAGAAGCTTCGGCTCCATTATTGCCATGCCCTGAAGTCGAGCCAGCAACGTTTCGTTGCTTTCGCAAAGCCAATTTTATTGAAATGAATGCTTACTTATCTTCACTGGACTTGTCCCTTATGGATTTACCTGAAAGCCCATCTAACATTGTAGAACGGTTCTACCGTGTACCTTCATTTTCCTCATCCAACGTTTCTCATAAGCCCCCCTGGTTTCCTTGTAGGCTCTCTTATCTAATAAACTATAAGTCTAGGCTTTTTAATAAATATAAGAGAACAGATTTGCAAGTTGACTCTTCAAATTCGATAACTGATCGTTCAAATTTCGTAGCCCACAACTCCGAATTCTACAAAAATTACCTGATTCGCTGTAAGAATGAGTTCCAGGATAAACCTAAACAGTTTTATGCGTTTGTTAAATCGAAAAGTAAGTCACAATAATTTCCATCTTGTCTTCATTTCAACACAATTTCCAATCTACATATTCATCTGTTAGTTTCGACACTACCTCATCCTATCCTTACTCATTTCCACACTCTTATTGTATTATGTTTAGTGAAGATGATGTTCTTCAAAATCTTCAAACTATTAAGTCTTCCTTCTCCTCTGGTTCAGATCTGGTACCAAGCTGCGTTTTTAAAAATTGTGCTAAAACTTTTTCAATTATCCCTTCAGAATTCATTTTGTCCTGAAGTTTGGAAAGAATTTTTTATCATTCCGCTTCATAAAAAGGGAAGTAAAGCTTATATTGAAAACTACCGAGGAATAGCAAAACTCAGTGCGATTCTCAAGTTATTTGAGGTTTTATTTACTGAATTTTTTATCATTCCGCTTCATAAAAAGGGAAGTAAAGCTTATATTGAAAACTACCGAGGAATAGCAAAACTCAGTGCGATTCTCAAGTTATTTGAGGTTTTATTTACTGAATTTTTTATCATTCCGCTTCATAAAAAGGGAAGTAAAGCTTATATTGAAAACTACCGAGGAATAGCAAAACTCAGTGCGATTCTCAAGTTATTTGAGGTTTTAATTACTGATCAGCTACAGCACCAATGCAGCTCTATAATGACCTCCTCGCAGCACGGCTTTATGAAACGTAGATAAACGTCTACAATCCTTTTTGAGTTTGTTGCAGTTATAAGGAATGCGTTTAAAACTAATGCCCAAACTGACGATATTTTTACAGACTTCAGTAAGGCTTTCGACTCAGTGAAACACCAGATGCTGTTTAAAAAAACGTATTCTTGTAGGATTCCCTATAACGTTGACCAAGTGGATTTCGACTTATTTATCGAACCGAACTCACAGGGTAGCCTTCAAGGGTTCTCAAACCTTGTCCTTGTAACTTCTGGTGTTCCTCAAGGGAGCCATCTTGGACCTCTGCTGTTCGGCCTCTTCATAAATGATTGGCCTCATGTAGTTCACCATTCACACGTTATGATGTACGCGGATGACGTAAAACTTTGTTTCCCACTCACGCTGTCTGACTCTTATACACATTTACAGTCTGACTTGGACAACCTTCAGTCTTGGTGCGTCTAAAATTTGCTGTTCCTAAACAACTCCAAATGTAGCTTCATGTCCTTTAATAGGAAAAATCTTTTCCTGACTAATTATTCTATAGGGTCGTGCGAGCTTGAGCGCATTTATACGGTGACAGATCTCGGAGTCTTATTTAACCATAATCTAAACTTCACCGATCACATTGTCGGGAAAGCAAAATGAGTTTTTGCTTTTGTCAAGCGGTGGTCGAAGGAGTTTGAGGATACCTAAGCGACTAAAATCCTGTATGTTTCGCTGGTTCGCCTGATTCTCGAATATTGCTCGTGCGTATGGTCGCCTCAATACGCAAAATATCAGGACCTTATCGAATCGGTACAGAAACAGGTCATTTTGGTTGCCTTACGGGGATTAAACTGGGAACCTCATCGTCACCTTCCATCCTACGTTGACAGACTGCGCCTATTACAAAGACGATCACGGACTGCAGATGAATGTAGTGCACGAAATTGTTGACCCCGTACCTGTACTGAATCTTTCGCGGCGATCACGAATACAAAGGTTTTTTCATCAGCATATCGCATTAGTTCAGTTGTTTAAAATTGCTCTAGATCGTATGCCATCTAATAATCACAAAATTGTAATTAGGCCTGATAGAACACCTTTTAGAGAGCATGCAAGGCGATTTAATGCACCGACAATTGATAAGATTGCAATTGTAATTCTTGGTGATCAGTTTCCCGTGATATTGTACTCATCGCAGAAATGAGCAATTGCAAAGTGTTTCGGAACTGCATCGTAGTTACGATGCATTACAATACCCCATATTGCATTGGAAAGGTGACGATGGCTACCATATCAATATACCAATGATTGATCCACAAACAGCTAAAAATGTCCCAAAACTCTGTAATGGCACCAGATTGGCAGTGAAAAAGTTATTGCCAAATTTTGATTGAAGCTACTATCTTATCAGATAAATAAAAAGGAGAAGTTTGTTTCATACTACTTAACCCTATGAATCAGGGGTCGGCAGCGTCTGTGCATAGGGAAAAATTTCAGGCAGAGCTGTCGGCACACTGACACTTCGTGTTTGTTCGAAATTCCGTTAGGCTGTCGTATCAAGCCTCGGAGCTATGTAAAAACGGCTTCGTATATATATTTTTTTGTGCCACTACGGCAGAGAAGCTACCGAGTAGCCTGAACACAATTACTCGGTTCTCGCAGCAGCAGACAAGCAAATCGTTCGGGTCTGTTAGTATCATTCGAGTCTGTTAGCTTCGCATACGTACGCACTAAAAAACAGTGAGTGTATGCTATGATTCAAAAAGAAATAACAAAAATAATAACATCATTGGTATGTCTTTTTGTGATGCGGGGCGTCGCAAAATAAAGGAAGCGATATGGCTGTTTTTGGTGTTGCTGGTGATAATAGACATGATGAAATTTCTCGGTATCAAATGGGGCGCTATATTAGTAGTAATGAAGCAGTCTGGAGGATTATGTCATTTCCTATACACAAAAGGCATCATTTGGTTGTTCACTTGGCTGTGCATCTTGAGAATGGCGTGTTTATTTTAATGAAGCAAATGTATTGAAAGAGCAGCACAACCACCAGCAACTTCTTGACCGCTTTTTTCAAATTATGCGAAACTGATACATTTGCGACAAATTTGTTATATTCTGAAGTGACTTCTTATTACACATGGAATGTGTCTTCGAAAAAATTTCAAAGACGTAAACAAGGAACACCAGTAGATGGGCATCCAGGCATTTTTCAAACAGATGCATTTGGATATATAGTATATTCTGTACATCCTAACAATACTGAGTGTTTTTATTTGCGATTGTTATTAGTTAACGTCACTGGCCCAGAATCATTTCAAGAATTAAGAACAGTCAACGGTTATTTGTGTCAAACATATCTTGAAGCATGTCAACTCTTGCATTTGTTGGAGGATGATGCACATTGGGATTTACACTTTATTATGCATATATTTCAGCTCATCCGCAACAAATACGAATGCTATTTGCCATTATAATATCAACATGTCTCGATGCGTTTCTCTTTCAAAGTGAACGGTCGTATTTTTGTTTTGCGCCTCGTATTTGTGTAAATTCTTTGCCATAAACCACCGGGGTTTTTTGAAACTTCTATCTTGTGTTAAATAATAATTCACCGTTTCACTTCGCGTGTGCATGCAGCTGTTTTTGTGTATGAATAACTATATTAATTTCAAGTTAGTTTGGTGCAGCAATTGCTTATCTTCATTTTTGCTTTCCTCTTTGTGCTTTATCCGTTACGCCGATATTACAGCTTGACGGCTTAAGCCCCCTAGCTCTCGCTCTATTGCTCGCTCTCTCTCTCTCTCTTAGTGCACATAACTTCTCTTATTTTCTCTTATCTTCTGATTGGTACAGTGGTAAGTAACTATAATGACCGGTAATCTTGCCTGCGCTATTAAAACCAGCAAGAAGGTAATTTCAAATGATGACCCTAATATCGGCTGCTGGCTGTGTGATAATGTTGTTCCAGCCAAGTGCCTTGATCGCACAGGCAGGGCGGCTAAAATTATTAAAAACAGTGGAATGCGCTACTGCTGTGAAACTTGTCGCGAGGTTGAAAGGGAAATGAAGTCTTTTATGCGGCAAACCAAAAATGGTTTTAGGGAGCTACTTGTTAGTTTTCGTAAAACTAATGAGGTGCTCCTTGCGCTAGACACCCAGTTTAATGGCCTTAAGCTATTAAATGAGTCCCCTAAGCGCAAAAAAACCACGGTGGCACACCGCATTTGGGCGGAACCCAACAACTCGCGGCGGGATCTCAACAGCTCACTCCCTCGGCACAGCCCCCGACTCCAATATATCTAACTCCAATGATATTAAGATTGGGGGCGA
>VNJZ01010993.1:0-43211 GCA_008042795.1 Drosophila asahinai
GTATGGAACGATAATTTTTGTGTCTATGGAGCGCGTAAGGTCTGGCATCAGCTCAGACGCGAAGGCAGGACTATCGCCCGCTGCACGGTAGAGCGGCTGATGCGCCAGATGGGACTTAAAGGTGTCATTCGTGGCAAGGGGATCAGAACCACACGGCCTGATCCACAACGTCCCTGCCCACAGGATCTGGTGCAGCGCCAGTTTCATGCTCCAGCCCCCAACAGGCTCTGGGTTTCGGATTTTACTTACGTTTCCACCTGGCAGGGCTTTGTGTATGTGGCCTTCATCATTGATGTATTTGCCCGCGTGATTGTGGGGTGGCGTGTCTCATCAACGGCCCATACCGACTTCGTGCTGGATGCCCTTGAGCAGGCTCTGTGCCAGAGGCAGCCCGAGGGCAAAGTGACCCACCATTCCGATAGGGGCTGTCAATATGTGTCCATTCGCTACACGCAAAGACTGGCTGAAGCGGGCCTCGTTGCCTCTGTCGGCAGTGTTGGGGATTCCTATGATAATGCCCTCGCGGAGACCATTAACGGACTTTACAAAACTGAACTCATCTATCGGCAAGGACCATGGAAAAACAGAGACGCTGTTGAACTGGCAACGCTTAAATGGGTCGACTGGTTCAATAATCGCCGCATTCTGTCTTCCATTGGAAACATCCCGCCAGCAGAAGCTGAGGCCCGCTTTTATGCGCAACAGAAATCACATGCTTTAGCCGCTTAAATCAGATAAAAAACGTCTCCACAAAACCCGGGGCAATTCACTTCGCCCGTGAGCAGCATAGAGCCGAAAATAGTGCCGACGATGATCGTCAGCATCATTGTCCAAAGGCGGCGGATCAGCATTCCAAACCGACGGCCCGCTAGAAGCTGCCAGACGTTGGTTACGAAAGAGGGCACCAATAGAAGCGCCGCGGCAATGAGCGGAGACAGAAGCGATCCCAGCACGCCCATAGCCACTGTAGGGAGGCCCATCCCGGTTACGCCCTTCACGACGCCCGCAGCAAAGAACGTGGCGACGACAACGGCGATCATCCGTCGCCGATCATGACATCCCTGCTCATCCACAAATGTTCCCGCTATAAAACGCCCTACAACGCAGCCACGACCACAATATCGAGAGGCATTCACACAGGCTATTCCCAGTGACAGACGCCCTCAAGCTGGCGGCTCTCGCTCAGATAGCCTGCCCGCCGGAGACCTCAATCCGTTGTGCATTGACCCAGCGATTGTCCTCGGACAGCAGCGACGCGATCATCGGGCCGATATCATCTGGCAATCCCGGACGCCCAAGTGCGGTTGCTTCCGCGATGTGCCGGGCCACGTCCGGATTGTCCCGCACGACACCGCCTGAAAAATCCGTCTGGATAGCACCCGGGGCAACCGTATTGACAGCAATGCGCCGCGGGCCGAGTTCCTTGGCCATGTAACGTGTCATGACTTCTACCGCCCCTTTCATGGAGGCATAGACGATCCGGCCGGGGTAGGAGAAACGGGTCAACCCGGAAGAGATGTTCACGATCCGACCGCCATCCGCGATCAGTGGCAGTAGTTTCCGCGTCAGGAACAACGGACCTTTGACGTGAACACGATAAGCGGCGTCAAGATCTTCCTCCGTCACCTCGCCGAAGAGACCGCTATGCGACGTACCCGCCATGTTGATGAGGTAGTCGAAACGCTCAGCACCCCAGTCGCCCAGCACGCGTTGAATCTCACTAGCAAAGGCCGGAAACGTGTGCGTATCGCCAGTATCGAGTTGCAGGGCCACGGCGCGAGCTCCGATGCGTTCGACGCTGGCGACAACCGCGTCTGCAGCAGCCCTGTTGGCGTGGTAGGTGAAGATTGAGGATACACCGCGTCGGGCAAGCGCCTCGACGCTCGAACGCCCGAGGCCTCGGCTTCCGCCGGTGACGAGGGCAATTGTTTTGACTTCAGGCATGGGACTCTCCGTTTGATGGGAACCCCATATTGCTCACTCCATCGCCCGTTCGATAAGATCATACTTCCCGAAAGCATTGTTTTGCGTCATGGAACAATCCCATGGACAGGCTGGCCACGCTCGATCTTTTTATCCGCATTGTTGATCGCGGCAGCTTCAGCTCCGCGGCAGCCGCCTGTGGTGTTTCGCGGCCGGTCGCAACTGCTGCGATCAAGGCGCTGGAGAGCAGGCTTGGCACCCGGTTGCTGCAACGTTCGACCCGGCACGTCCGGCCCACGGAGGAAGGAACTGCCTATTATCGGCGCTGTATTGCGATCCTCGCCGATCTTGAGGACGCGGATCGTGGCGCGGCTGGCACTGTTTCCGGCATTTTGCGCGTGGACGTCGTCGGCTACCTCGCGCGCACCATCCTGCTGCCAGCGCTGCCGGAATTCCTGGCACGGCATCCTGCCCTGACCGTCCATCTCGGAGAAGGCGAACGGTTTGTCGATCTGGTCCGGGAGGGTGTGGATTGCGTCGTGCGGGCTGGCCCTCTTGCCGACAGCGACATGGTGGCCCGGCCTCTGGGGGTGATGGAAGAAATCACCGTAGCCAGTCCGGACTATCTGGCGCAGCATGGCATGCCCGCAACCCCGGAGGACCTTGATGGCCATCAGATGATCGGTTTCGTATCGTCGCGCACCGGCCAGCCCCTTCCGCTGGAATTCACGCGCGGAGACGAGGTGATTGAGGTGATGCTGCCGACGCGACTGTTGGTCAGTGGCGCTGAAACCAGTGCCGCGGCCGCCCGGCAAGGCTTCGGCCTTGTGCAGGCCCCCCGTTACCGCTTCATTGATGATCTTGCGACTGGCAGGTTAATTGAGGTTCTGGCCGATTTTCCACCGACACCCACGCCGCTTTCGGTGCTCTATCCGAGCAACAAACAGCTTTCTCCGCGTGTGCGTGTCTTCGTCGACTGGCTGGTAGACATTATTGGCTCGAAGCTCCTTCTAAACGCGTAAGGTCTGCGGCGCGAAGTCCTATCAGGCTGGGACCTCGAAGCTGCCAGGACTTTAATCGGTCACCGTCCATTATGCGGTTAATTCAAAGCGGACTTTAGTCATTTTCCTTTGGGCATAAAGCACCTTTGACAGTATGAACTTTATCGATATCCTGTAGATATAGGCAGTTCATAGTCAATGGGTCTTAACATTCTAAAAGACACGTTGGTTCTAATATTTGATCTCCTAAGACATCACAACGCTCAGTTATTGTGCCGCCTTCCGACATACCCTAACCTGATCCCGCAAAACCACATCCTGCCGAGCAATCTCAGGCAGTGCGACAAGACCGGGATTGGCCCGTATCTCTGCCGCTGCCTGATGCTGAAACTCAGCTGACCACGGTACGATCTGGGGGCAGATTGGCTTCAAGGTTGGGGTTGAGCATGCGGTGAGGCCAAGCGCAAAAAAACAAAGTGAGTTCGCCACAAAATTTGGTAGTTTTCTCTTATCTCTATCATTTTTTCGAAGATTATTGGCATAGTGAATCACCCCGTGCCCGCATCCAGCCGCGCCAGAAGCTGAGCCTTATCCTGCGGCCCCTCGGCCTGAGCCTTGGCCATATTGGCCTGTACGCCTGCTTCCGTCTCGGCGTCCTCTGCCGCATGCTGGATAGTCTGCACGCTCTGCGCATTGCGGCCCGCTTTGGTCGCATAGGCCACAAGCCAGATGAGGACGGCAATCGTGACGACTGTCAGCCCCCACCAGAGATAAGCAGTCATGCGCCATTGGTAACGGCTATGGTCTGAGGGACACTCTGTCTGGTCTTGGCTGCGCTAATGGTAGTATTCAGACCGGCCAGGACTTCCGTTGCACCAATCAAGACGCCTTCCATGTCGAAGCCAACTTTCGAAGCAAGCGTCGGGAATAGGCCATCCAAAAAGGACGTAACACCAGAATTGACTTTGATAGCATTTTCGCTAAAAGTGTAGCCGCTCAGTGCGGAGACCAGAGCTTCGCCTGCTGTAACCAGCGGGGAGATAGCCTGGGCGTTTGTGGAAACTGTCGTCATATATTTCCAGTCAATTTTTGAACGTCAGTCTGGGACGTTCATAGCGTGGGTCTTTCATACGCCCAATGCCCTTGACCAGTTTGCAACGCCAGCTCTCCTTGTCGCCACTTGCCATTTCACACCGACATAAGCACCTCAAGCTGACATAAGGGCAAACATACCAAAACAACGAAAAGGCCACGGGCGGTTACATCTTCCACCCGTTTCGTCAGATATGGTGCGCTTCGTTCTCACTTCTGGCTACGTACAAGCCAGACCACACACCCTGTTAGATTTTGGATGTGACTGGCCCACCATTCAGCCAGCCAAATGTGTTACCTCGCTTACTTTAGCACCATGCTCTGCATGGAGAATCAACCCTCAAGTATAAGTCGTTTCTATAACCCTATTCCAGTCTGCTACTACCAGCCTAACACCTATAGTCCGCGACGATCTCGGTGAGTGATACAGGAACTCCTCTTTGGAAAAATATCGTCCATGATTCAAAATATGATAAGTGCTCTAAACTATAAAAAATAACTGCCTGCCTGATGGGGCGTTTTGGATAGAATTGAATGCCCATGACATAAAAGTTTAATTATTTTTGAACGTAGTCATAAGATACACAAAAGCGTTTTCCAAACCTAGGTTGTGTTGACTAGCCATGTCGTGGGATTATCTACAAAATCAGCAGACATGGAACAGTATACGTTCAAAAATAAAAGCTCTGGTTTCAAGACAACCGAACTATACATCTCTTGAAGCCGAAGATCTTTTACATGATGCCATGACGAAATTACTGGAGCGACCAGACCGTATTATAAAACAGCCTGATGCATATCTGCGCAGTATGGTTCTGAACATGATGCGAGATGCGCAGCGTGTAAAACAATACAGAGAACTTGGTTCGGAGGATGAGATATGGCTTTCTCTTCAGGACCCCACCCCTCTTCAGGACGAAATTCTGGAGATTAGACAACAGATAGAAGTGTTGTGTTCAAAATATAAACAACTTTCACAATACAACAGAACGATCCTTGAAATGAGCAGGATAGACGGCCTGACCCACAAAGAAATTGCAAAATGTATGAACATAAGCGTCAGTGCGGTTGAAAAGCATATTGCTAAAGCGTTGAAAATATTAAGCAGTGACTAACATCTATAATAGAACAGCCACCCTCCCGCCTTCAGCCGCTCAACAATATCGGGAGGAAGCAATTTTCTGGGTGACGCATCTTCATGCTGCTCCGCTGACACCAGAAAAAGAGAGTGCATTCCAAGAATGGCTGCAGACAAGCGAGGCGCATCAAACTGCGTTTGAGCAGGTGACAAACATATGGGACACTGTCGGCAGTTTAAGTCACTCCGGCCCGGAAACACGCCAGCATTATGCGAGAAAACTCTCCCAGCGCCGGCGTTTTCTGCAAATGGGGATGGCTTCTGTTCTGGCAGCAGGAGTCAGCAGTCCGCTAGCCAGCGCACAGACGATTGCAACAAACGTCGGGGAACGCAGACGGGTTACGTTGGATCACAACGCCGAACTGTTGCTTGATTGCCTTTCCGCGCTTGTCAAAACACATGAACAGGGAAAAACACGCTCTGTTTTTTCATCAGGGCAGGGATTTTTAACCTGCCCATCAGGGACAGACCTCCAATGTCTGCCATCAGACTATCAGGTTGGACGAATGCAGGGGCAAATAAACCTGAAAAGAACTGAAACGCAGGTCTCCATTTTTGTCGCACAAGGTATTTTTTCTTTTACATCATATAAGAATCACCAGCTTTATACGCTCACAGCCGGAGACCGTGTTGTGCTGCAAAAAGATAGCGGGATAAAACGGGATCGCCCACATCCTCATTCCGTTACAGCCTGGCTCCGTAACCGTATTGTTTTTAACGATGACCATCTGGACGATGTCGTTCGACAAATGAACCAGTATGACGGCAGACAAATTGTTCTGCGCGACAAAAGACTGAGTAGTCTCCAAATTTCAGGGGAATATACGCTGGGGAATAACATGGCGTTCTGCCATTCTTTAGCTATTCTCCTTCCCGTAAAAATAGAAACCGGCCCCATACTGAATATTTCATTTTCATGACGGTTTTATAAAAAATAGAATTTTGACATGCGGTATCTGTCCTAAAAACCGTCAGAGGAGGAGACAGTTTAAATTCCAGGGAATGTTGTAAGATGCCGTCGCCATTCGTTTCGACCTCCAGACGATTTTATTGGGTTTCCGCGTTTATTGCACTTTTAAATGCATCCCTGAATGATAATGCAAATGCAGCCAGAACCGACGGAAAAACCGTTACCTCTGCGTCGAGTGTTTTGCTCTCTGACGCACTCACAAATATGGCGGAAAAATCTGGCGTTAACATACTTTTTCGGCGTCAGGATGTTACTGGCTTAAAAACACAGCCTGCTGCGGGAAACCTCCCTGTTGAAGAGGCCGTCAGGCATATGCTCCGCGGCACCCATTTGACTGTGAGGCGGGAGGAAAGCGGAGCGCTTGTTATAAGCCCTCCTGCATCAGGACTTGGTGTTCCTACAGCAACTGCCAAAACTGCGAATAGCCCCGCAGCGAAGAAAAAGGCTTTCCGAAAATCAGAAGAAATTACTGTCAGTGGTAATAAAGTTTCAGATACAACAACCAAGCGGCACACTGTTCAAATTATGGATACGCTCAGTGCCGAGCAGATCCGCACCATTCCTGATACAACAGTTGTTGAGGCTGCACGCCGTATTGTCGGCGTCTCAGTCATGCCAAGCACAGATGATAACCATGCTGATAACAGCATGCAGAATGTGACAATTCGCGGCCTTGATGCGGCTTATAATCTGGTCACTATTGATGGCGCACAACTGGCGAGTGCGGATAATAGTTACCGTGGCGCCAAGCTGGATATGGTCCCTTCTTCCATGCTCGGGGAATTACAGGTTCTCAAAACACTGGACGCCTATAATGACCCTCAGGGGCTGGGCGGACAGCTTAATCTGGTGACAAAAAATGCTTTTAAATTAGGAAATTCAAACGACGTTCAGGTTCTGGGAGGGTGGAACAGTCTGGCAGGCAGTGTCGCCTCAAAAGAAAATAAAAACTGGCGCGCCAGTGGCACAATCTCGCGTGTGTTCGGGAAAGACAAGCGGTTTGGATTTGTTCTTTCCGGGGATTATCAGGAAATTCATACAGCGCAGCACGCCATCCTTCCGGGTGACACAACGGGCGACGGATGGGTTTATTACCCTACATCCGGGACATCTGCCAGTAATCAGACCACCAATATTGACGCTTCAACCGGATCAGCCGTGCCCGTACGAGTGCAGGACTATGCTTTCGATGACACTTACCGGCGTTATGGATTGTCAGGCAAGCTACAATATAAAGTGACAGACCGCCTCCACCTTTCATTCTTTACTGGCTACTACCATGAAGAAGATCAGGAAGTGCGTTATGAGGCTCTGGCCATGCCTTCCGGCATCTGGCAGCAGGGCGCCAACGGTCAGACAGGCCATTTTACCACAGGGCAGTACCAATTTGGCACTACCGTGCAGCCGGATGTCCGGCATACGTGGTTTTTTAACGGAAAACTGCATTATGATATTACAGACGCCATGCAGCTTGATCTGCTTGCATCAGATTCAATTGCCCGTGATCATCAGGGGCGGTTTATGTACAAATATAATACTGGTATGAACGAAACCACCAATAAGGCACAGTATCAATCGCGCTACGGTTATAGCTATAATGTGCGCAACGGCGCCCCGACCATTGCGTTTAATGACCCGGCAGCAGCAAACGATACAGAAAATTATCAACCCCGTTACTGGCGCGATTATAATTTTAATGTCGATAATACTGTTCGTTTTTTAAGGGCCGACTGGAAATGGCGGCTTGGCCACGGCTTCTGGGTTGGGCTCGGAGCGAACCAGACACTTACGCATGTACGGAATAGCGAAACATATAACCAGTGGATTCCAGCCGGGACAGAAGCGGCTAGCCTGATTGGCAATATGTCTGACGTTCTTATGAATAAAACCATTTCCATTCAGTCTGCTCCGGGCGAGACATTTTACCTGATTGATCCGGACAAAGCTTTTGCAAAGCTGCAAAATAATAAGAGCCTCTTCAAATCAACTGATACAACCTCAACAACCAAACCCGCCTACTATCATTTGCAGGAATCTATTACAGCGACCTACTTCCAGACGGGCTGGCAGAACCGCTACGTTACTCTGCAGGGAGGATTCCGGTGGGATCATACGCGCGTAGGGATAGGAAATTTCAACGGGGTTACAGAAAACTCTTCAACAGACTGGATCTATCAAACCCGAAATTCAGGATATGACTATTATCTGCCATCTGTTATCGGCATCCTAAATCTGACGCCGACCATGAAGGTTCGCGCAGCTTTTACGGAAAGTGCCGGCCGACCGGACTACGGGCAGTACGGGGCTGCAACGTCCACAACGTTTGATGGAGCTACTGTTAATATTTCTCAGGGCAACCCCAATCTCAAGCCCCGAAACGCCTATAACTATGATCTTGATTATGAATGGTATCCAACCACAGATACGCTTTTGTCCGTCGGTCTTTTTTACAAGGATATTCATAACGAAATTTATGACCGTACGTCCTATGGCGTGACCAGTATGAATGGCACTCTGTATCCTACTGTAGTTTCAGAACCCCTGAATGCATCCGGAGCCGGATTACGCGGAGTTGAATTCCAGTTTCTGAAGGAAAAAATGGCATTTCTTCCCGGACCACTCAAAAATCTTGGAATTTCTTTCAACGCGACATTTTTGCAAGGCTTTTATGAACTGGAAATGGATGACGGATCTCAGCGCCGCATCAATGGGCTCCAGAATCAGCCGGGCCACATGTATAACGCCTCCCTGTTTTACAGCACCCCCAAGTTTGAAGCACGCGTGGCATATAACCGCGTTGGAAAATCTCTGTATTCAGCCTCCGGCACGGCAAGCTGGCAGGATATCTGGATGCAGGAACGGGACCAGATTGACCTTCAGGTTGGTTATCGTTTCCTTAAATGGGCGACCGTAACAGGTCAGGTTCAGAACCTCACAGCCTCAGGCTATCAGACACGTATGGGACGCCATTTTAACCTCATCCAGAACAGTCACCCCGTAGGGCGGTCTGTATGGATTGGACTAAGCTTCCAGCCGGATTTTTAAATCATGAAAACCCTTAAACTCTTCAAAACAGCCACGTCTTTGTCAGCTCTTTTATGTCTTTGTATGAAGCTGGTTCATCCGGCATTTGGCCAGCAACCGCAGATTATCAAAACTTTGCACGCTGAGGAGGCTGATCAGGGTGTGGCAACCGATGCCCATTTTATTTACGCCATCAATAACAGCACCATTGGCAAATATGACCGTATAACCGGGCAGCGCTTCGCGATCTGGCAGGGTGATCCGGCTCTTTATGTGCATATCAACAGTTGTCAGAGCCATGCCGGACAACTGGTTTGTGCTATGTCCAATTTTCCACATGTACCCATGACAAGTTCGGTCGAGTTTTTCGATCCGAAGACAATGACGCATATAAAATCGCACAGTTTTGGTCCGGGGCGTGGCTCTCTGACCTGGATAGACTGGCACGACAACTCCTGGTGGGCCTGTTTTGCCAACTATGATCGAGAAGGTCAGGACGGCGGAAGGACTCACACAGCGACGGTTCTGGTCAGAATGTCAGAACAGTTTGAAGAGCACGGCGCATGGCTGTTCCCCGAAGCGGTTCTGGACCGCATACAACCTTTCAGTGTCTCAGGGGGCCGCTGGAATCAGGATGGTTTTCTGTATGTGACAGGACATAGCCGTCCAGAAATGTATGTGCTGACTCTTCCTGAAGCGGGGGGGCGGCTTCAGTATATCCGGACTATCCCGATGGCAACAAATGGTCAGGCTTTTGACTGGGATTATCAGCATCCCAGAGTGATCTGGAGCATTCAGCGCAAAACCAGAGACCTTGTAGAAAGTCGTCTGCCATAGCCATACAATTATTTTCTGGCAAAACTGATTTTTTCGTTTTGTCTTATCCCAAATGCACTTGAACCCCTTCGATAGATCATGATGATGGTGTTCCGTATCGTCTTAGGCCGTCGATACGGAATGCTAAATATCTCATCTCCAAAACTGATATTGGATTGATCCTTGCAGGAAGCCTTAATTCGTCCAGTTTGCAAAGTCGCCAGAAAAAAGCTTCATAGGCTCTAAGCTACACGATGAATTTGTTCAGCGCCCCAGACATAAACAGTAGAACCTTGTGGGAACAATCTGACGAAAGCCGGGTCTGAAATGCTTAAACCGCCTGTGTAAGCCCCGAAGGCTGGTAAAATAAGGCGGTCGGTTCCTGTTATGAAACACGGTCGGGTTATTGTGTGTCCTTTGATGCGCATCCTAACTTTGGGATGCAGATGGCCCGCCAGTTCTCCTTTGCCGCCCGAAACACACAGCGAGGGGATATGCCTGAGAATCAGATTGCCCAACTGTAACTCTTCAACCCATGTGCCAGTCAGACCAGAAACCGGAAGTACATCGTGGTTGCCCGCGATCCAGATTGTGGGTGTGGCCCGCGTTATGGCTTCAAGCCGCGTTTTTTCTGCATCCAGCATGCGGTCTCCCGCCTGACGATCATGAAAGCTGTCTCCAAGCGCTATCAGACGCTGCGGTGCATACATATCCAGTAGCTTTGAAAGTTTTTCGAGGGTTGCAACGGTATCCCCCGGAGGCAGAAGTAAGCCTCGCGATCGGGCTGACGTTCCTTTTCCAAGATGCAGGTCCGCCACCACAAGCGTTGCTGTCTCCGGCAGGAAAACGGCACCGCCGGGCAGAAGCCACAGTTGCTGCTCTGACAGTGTGATTTCCCGAAACTTCATGCTTTTTCTGCCAGTGCATAAAGTTTATCCGCTTCTGTCAGAAGATAACCCTCCCCCTCGCCGCCCCGTATTTTTTCTTTACCCTGTTCCAGCAAAACCGGGACCGCAAGGGGTGACACATGGGAGAGGCTCACATGCTCAATCCGCCCCTGAATACGGGCCAGCATATCTGACAGGCGCTTGAGGTCAGTCAGGCCTTCCTGCGCCTGCCGCCATGTGGCCTGTAAAAGGATATGGTCCGGGTCATATTTTCGAAGGACGTCATAAAGCAGGTCACTGCTGACCGTCATCTGGCGTCGATTTTTTTCCCGTCCCGGATAGTTCCGCTCGATCAAACCGGCAATAATGGCAACGTCCCGGAAGGTCCGGCGCAGCATCGCACTTTCAGCAAGCCAGTCGGTCAGGTTCCCTTGCATAAGATCCTGACTGAACAATTCGGCCATAGAGCCCGTCGGGTGAACACACCAGCAGGCAATCATGTAGTCATTTGCGACAAAGCCTAACGGGCCTTTTCCGGACTCTTCAAGCATCTTTGTCAGTAAAAGGCCCAGAGTCTGGTGGGCATTTCGTCCTTCAAAAGGATATGCCACGATATAATGCCAGCCTTTATGAGGAAATGTCTCAACCAGAAAATTATCCGGTGCTGGCAAACGTGAGCGTTTTGCCTGTAGAGCCAGCCAGTCCTGAACCGGCTTCGGCAACACGCCCCAAGCTGAAGGCTCATGCAGGATCTCACGGACATGCCTTGCCAGACCGGGCGAAATGGAAAGCTGGTTCCCTCCGTAGACAGGCACCCGCGGGTCTTTCCCCCGGCCACGCGCAGCCTGCACGGTGGTTTCGTGCAGGCCCAGAAACTCCAGTAATTCGCCGCCCAGAAAAAACGTATCCCCCGGCACGAGCATGGATGCGAAATATTCTTCGATTTCTCCAAAGGTTTTTCCGCGCCGGGATTTGACGCGTAACATGGGCGTATCAACAATCGTTCCGATATTCATGCGGAATTGCCGGATAATCCGCTCAGTGCGTACACAGAGTTGCCCCGTTGAATCCCGAACCAGACGCTGATGGCGCTCGTAAGCCTGCAAGGCATACCCGCCATCCTTTACAAATCGGATCACTTTGTCGAAATCCGTGCGGGTGATCTGGCTGTACGGAGCACAGAGCCTGATTTCTTCATACAGAGCGTCCGGAGAAAACGGGCCTGCGCACGCGGTAATCATGACATGCTGGGCCAGAACATCCAGAGCACCGGCGCGTGGTGGCTCTCCGTCGAGTTCATGCCGGAGCACAGCTTTTCGGGCGGCTTCACATTCCAGCACCTCAAACCGGTTAGCGGGCGCCAGCAATGCGCGCGAGGGCTCATCCATCCGGTGATTGGCCCGGCCAATCCTTTGTGTCAGACGGGAAATCTGTTTAGGCGCACCCACCTGAATAATCTGGTCTACAGCCCCCCAGTCCAGCCCGAGATCCAGAGAAGACGTGGCGACGACGGCCCTCAGTGTGCCCTGCGCCATAGCCTCTTCCACCTTGGTACGGTGGGCTGCGTCAAGGCTGCCATGATGCAGACCGATCGGCAGATTATCTCCATTCTCTTTCCACAAGGCCTGAAACAGCAGTTCCGCCTGCGCCCGGCTGTTCACAAAAACGATGGTGAGATGGGCGCGGGCAATCTCCGTCAGAATAGCAGTTGCACTGCCTAGCCCCATGCGGCCCGCCCAGGGAAGATACCCGTGCTTATCTGGTAAAAGAACATGCACCTCCGGGCGCACCCCGGCTTCCGCTTTGACCAGATGAACACCAGACGCTTTGCCTGTAGGGGAAACCCATGCGGCCATGGCAGAAGGGTGCGCCACAGTCGCTGATAAGCCGTTAACGCGCAGCTCTGGCGAAAACAGGTGCAGGCGCCTTGCACACAGAGCCAGCTGATCTCCCCGCTTGGTACCCGCTAATGCGTGGACTTCATCAATAATCAGAACACGCAGAGTGGAAAAATACTTTGCCGCATCGGGGTAGGAAAGAAGGAGCGCCAGACTTTCCGGTGTTGTCAGCAAGATATGCGGCGGGTTTTTCTGTTGCCTTTTCCGGCGCGCCCCAGACGTGTCCCCGCTTCGCACCTCAGCCCGAACAGGGAGGTGCATATCCGTGATGGGGCGTGACAGGCTTTCGGCAATATTGGTTGAAAGTGCTTTCAACGGACTGACATACAGGGTGTGCAATCCGGAATATGTGCCATCTGCCAGATCTATGAGGCTTGGTAAAAAGCCTGCCAGTGTCTTTCCGCCCCCTGTTGGGGCGATAAGCAGCGTGGACTTTCCCTGATGCGCCGCCTCAAGCATGGCAAGCTGGTGTGGGCGGGGCGACCACCCTTGTCTGGAAAACCAGTCCTTGAAACGTTGCGGCAGATGTTCGCTCATGTTCTGAGGAACGCATGCACGCCTGAGGGGTTCTTTCCCTGTTCCTGAATGACGGATGGAGATAACCGGGTGGACTGGCTTGAACTAAAACCAGAAGGGCTTTTTTGTGCACCCGGCGCATTTTATATCGACCCCCTCCAGCCTGTGGCGCACGCCGTTATCACCCACGGCCATTCCGATCATGCCAGACCCCACCATACGCATGTGACAGCCACCCCTGAGACACTGGCCATTATGCATTTGCGGATGGGGGAAGGCCGGGCCGGTCACACCCGGCAGCCTCTGCACTATGGGCAGGTTATTTCTGTAGGGGACGTACAACTCTGGCTCGCGCCAGCCGGGCATGTTCTGGGGAGCGCGCAGGTTGTCATGGAGTATCGCGGGCAGCGGGCGGTGGTCAGCGGCGACTATAAACGCGCCCCGGACCCGACATGTGTGCCATTTGAGGTTGTACCCTGCGATCTTTTTGTGACGGAAGCGACATTTGGTCTGCCTGTTTTCCGGTTACCCGACCCAGCTCATGAAATTGGTAAACTGCTGCATGACGTGCGTCTTTTTCCCGAGCGCACTCATGTGGTGGGCTGTTACGCCCTTGGGAAATGCCAGCGGCTGATCGCCCTTCTCCGGAACGCCGGGTATCATGATCCTCTCTGGCTGCATGGTGCTCTTCTCCCCATGTGCAGACTGTATGAAAGTCTGGGTATTCCCCTAGGAGAGTTACGATCCGCCACTGTTGCACAAAAAGCAGAGATGCGCGGCGGCATTGTTCTGGCGCCTCCTTCCGCCATTGCGGACCGCTGGGCCCGCCGCCTGCCGGCCCCTGTGGTTTGTCTGGCGTCAGGCTGGATGCATGTGCGCCAGAGGGCGAAAGCGCGGGGGGTTGAACTCCCTCTTGTCATCAGTGACCATGCCGACTGGGATGCTTTGCTTGAGACCTGTCGGGCCACGGGCGCAAAGGAAATATGGGTCACACATGGGCGGGAAGACGCCCTGATTTACGCTCTGGGTAAAATGCAGATTCACGGTCGTGCCCTGCGGCTCATCGGTTACGAAGACGAGGATGAAGACGTACCAGAGGGAGGCCCCGCATGATTGAATTTGCAACACTTCTGGAACGTCTGGCCTTCACCCCATCCCGCACTATGAAGCTGGCGCTGCTAAAAGAATATTTCACCATGGCCCCCGACCCGGACCGGGGATACGCACTGGCCGCAATGGCGGGCAGCCTCTCCTTTGCCGCGGCTAAGCCTGCCATGCTGCGTGCGCTGGCGATGGAACGTATTGACCCTGAGCTTTTCGCTCTCTCTTACGATTACGTTGGAGATCTTGCTGAAACAGTTGCTCTGATCTGGCGTCCGGAAGCCGGGCAGTCTGGTAACGTGCCAGCCCCCAGCCTGTCCGAGGTGGTGCATACGCTGGAACGCCTTCCAAAAGCGGAGGTCCCGGACGTGATAAGAGGCTGGCTGGATGCCTGCGATGCGTCGTCCCGCTATGCGCTTCTCAAACTTATCACCGGGTCACTCCGTGTGGGTGCCTCGGCACGGCTCGCCAAAACGGCTCTCGCCGATATCGCCTCCCTTTCCCCGGATGACATTGAGGAGGTCTGGCATGGACTTGAACCTCCCTATGAAGCGTTGTTTGCGTGGTTAGAGGGAAAAGCGCCAAAGCCTGATGCAAAAGACGCTCCAGTTTTTCGTCCCCCGATGCTGGCACAGCCACTGGAAAATATTGACCTGACCGCGCTCAACCCAGCCGATTGGCGGGCGGAATGGAAATGGGATGGTATCCGGGTTCAGCTGGTCTCCACGGCTCAGGGTGAGCGTGTTTATACCCGCACGGCGGAAGATATTGGGAAAGCCTTTCCCGATATCTTAGCAATCATGCAGGATCTCGGCAGTACCGTGGTTCTGGACGGAGAACTTCTGATTGTGCATGACACCACGGTTGCCCCTTTTGCCGACCTCCAGCAACGCCTTAACCGCAAAGCCCCGACAGCATCCATGCTGCGGGATATGCCAGCCGGGATTCGTTTATACGACATCCTGTTCGAGGATGGAGAAGACCTCCGCAGTCTCCCCTTCGATACACGACGGCAGCGACTGGAAAGCTGGCACGCACGCCTGAACCCGCCCCGGATGATCCTGTCTGAACTCATTCCATTCACACACTTCGGAGACCTGGCCAAACTCCGTGATGCCGCCCGGAGTGAAGGAATTGAAGGGCTGATGCTGAAAAAAGCAGACAGTCCCTACGTTCCGGGGCGGCCCCGCGGCCCCTGGTGGAAATGGAAGCGTGAGCCACTCACTGTCGATGCTGTAGTGATGTATGCTCAGCGCGGGCATGGAAAACGCAGTAGCTTCTACTCCGACTATACGTTTGGCTTATGGCGCACCGTAGAAGACAGGCGCGAACTGGTCCCGATCGGGAAGGCGTATTCCGGCTTTACGGATGAAGAGCTGAAGTTTCTGGATAAATGGGTGCGCGATCACACCACCAAACGGTTTGGCCCGGTCCGCGAGGTTGCACATGGTCTTGTTCTGGAAATAGCTTTTGATGCCGCACAATATTCCAAACGGCATAAAAGCGGGGTCGCCCTGCGCTTCCCGCGTGTTTCCCGTATTCGCCGTGACAAACCTGTAGAGGATGCAGACACGCTGGAAGCGTTCATCACGGCATTTCTGTGAGATGAAAAATCAATCTTACAGGAATACGCGTTGTAGACAGTCCTGAATGTCTACATCTGTCATGACCAGTTGTCGTCCGCCGTACCAACGACGCCCAGTTTCCCACAGCAGGCGAACAGTGTTATCCTCCCGGACCTCCATGATTGTCAGAGCGGTGTGTGGCGCGTTGAAACGGTTTTTTATCCCGGCATTGGGTGCCTTGTTTCTCACGGCTTGTACGCCATCTGATTTCCGTAAACCTGGTCCTCTTCAGAAAGAAGACGTCTATAATAGTCTCTTCCCGCAATGGGTTGAACTTTGTGCTGTCTCGCAGATCTCAAAAAAACCGGGGTATGGGGCGAATATCGCTGGTGGCCCCGGAGGGCACGCCGTGCTTTTTCTTCATGGTGCCTGCCTTGACCCCGCATCCCCTTACCCCGTTTTGACGTCCTGCCCGGATGGAGAAACCGGTATCAGCATGAACTCCCACTTCAGCAATGCAAACTGGGTCGGTATTCCCCACCGGGATTTTTTTTATAATGGCCTTCTGAAGCCTGACGAAGCTCTGACACAAACGGCTTACGCTGCAACAAAACAGGAAGCGCAAAGGAGAAACCTCTACACCGCCATCCGCTTTCAGGACTGGACAGCAGAGGGTAAACCGGCGGATGTCTCTGACGAACAATGGAAATATGAAATTTCAATAGGGACTGATTATGCTGTCAGTTTTGGGCGAGCCAGATATTGTGCACGGCTCCCGATAAGTCAGGAACAATTAAAGCAGGTCATTACGTTCCTGAATGATCGCAACGCGCTCTACCAGAATGGCCCGAAAACTTTTGAAACAAACGTCTTGCAGGACAACTGTAATCACCTGACCCACAATGCCCTCGCTGCCGCAGATTTCTGGCATGAATTGCCAGTCCATCAGTTTATTCTGAAAGCGGCTTTGACGTTTCCTGTCCCCAAAAACGAGATCGTTAATCTTCTTGATCAGACACAACGCCATGATATTGGCGACCTGCATGCGTTGTATCATGACAGGCTGACACGCAAAAGCCTTCTGGAAAAGGGCTGGCTGCCCGATACGCCCGGCGTCATTCTGGATTCAAACCCGGTCAAAACACCTAACGAGATTTACAACACGCAGCTCTCTCTTATTTTCTATGATGATCCCCTGCTCGGGCATTATCATAAAGCCTTTGACAGATACCTTAACCAGCCCCGCTATCATGACCTGAAAGCGAACCTGCTCTGGTATCAGACGCTCTATGCAAGAATAGCGGCTGAACGCAGACCTTTAAGCTGGTGGTTGAAAAAAGAGCCTTCCGGATTTTCGGCTTTTTATAACGCCTATTACGTATGGCTTCAAAATCAACAAAATCTGGTTCAGCGTGGCCTTACGATGCTGACTGAGAACGCTTCTCTCTCCACCGGGTCAATGCCAGCGCAGTCCGGAAAAGCGCCAGTGGGGCCTGAACCCGTAAACGGCCCATAAAATCCCCTGCAAGCAGGGAAATAATACTATCGCGCATCCGAAAAAGGTTCTTGGGGTTCAAAAAGAGTTCACGCAGGGCGGGATCATTAATCCCATAAATAAGCCAGGATACCCGCCGCATTTCGGCCCGGGTCTGGCGTTCCTCACGCTGCGCCACACGCCTGCCCTGTTCAGGACTGTGTAACCACGCCTGCGCAGCACGGGCGCCGCGGAAAGCGCTTTTCATTGCCAGCAGAACACCGGAAGAAAACACAGGATCAAGAAAGGCGAAGGCATCGCCTATCATGTAGTACCCGTTCCCCCAGTTGCGGTCAGCACAATAGGAGTAATTACCCGTTGTACTTAAGTCACTAATCTGTTCCGCCGGGGCCAGACGTTCCGCCACACTGGGGCTTTCGGCTACCTTTTTCCAGAACAGGTCGGCTTTTGGCCCGGTGTGAGACTGGAACGCATTTTTATCCCCGACAAACCCCACACTCATAATGTTATCACGCAGGGGGATCATCCAGAACCATCCATCGGGCACCAGATGAATGGAGATATAGCCTTCCATTCCGGGCTCACGCCGCTGAACATTACGAAAATGGGCATAAATGGCAGCGGTGGAGTTGTTTTTATCCGCAATCCGCGTGTGGTACCGCTTTGCCAGAAACCCGTCCCGCCCTGACGCATCCAGCACAAAGCGCGGCTTTATAGCCTGCAAATGGCCGTTTTCATCCTGCACAGTAATGTTCTCTGGGCCATTTTTTGAAAATTCAGCTTCTTTAACAAGCATATTTTCATAAGTTCTGACCCCGGCAGCGGCCGCATTCCGGAACAGGATTTCATCAAACTCTGAACGCCGGACCTGATAGGCATGACGCGCTTTGGGGCTGATAGCCAGACGGAACGGAAATGCGACCCGGCCCTCCCCCCGGTCTGACACAAATTCAGCACCCGGTTTAAAAACGCCAATTTTCTCAATCTGATCAAGAACGCCAAGGGTTTTCAAAAGCGGGAGATTACAGGGGAGCAGAGACTCTCCGATATGAAAGCGCGGGTGACGGTCTTTTTCCAGCATGACAACCGAAAGCCCTTTGCGGGCCAGCAAGGTAGCGGCCGTGCTCCCGGCGAGGCCGCCGCCGATCACCAGAACATCACACTGAGCGGGAACCTGCGTCATGCCATACCTCCGTTGATGCCAATTGTCTGCCCGGAAATATAGGCAGCTTTATCAGAAGCCAGAAATGCTATCAGATCTGCCACTTCCTGTGGTTTTCCTGAACGGCGTGCTGGCACAAGCTCTGCAATATCTCGGGCCGTCATGACGGCGGCTGTGGCGGGAGACTCGATAATGCCGGGAGCTACGGCATTGACCGTAATACCGCGACTTCCCACCTCCCGCGCTAAAGACCGTACTGCACCTTCAAGGCCTGCTTTGGCAGCGGCATAATTGACCTGCCCCTTGTTCCCGATACGCGCGGAAACGGAAGAGAGCGCAATGATACGGCCCCAGCGCGTGCGCGTAAGCGGGAGAAGCAGCGGCTGAACAACATTGAAAAACCCATTCAGTGAGACGCCTATAACGTCATGCCACTGGGTGTCACTCATGCCTGCCAGAGTTGCGTCCTCATGCGTGCCGGCATTATGCACGATAATCTGCGGCACGCCGTCCGCCAGAACAGGATCAAGCCCCTGACGGGTTTTTTCCGAATAGCTCAGGTCACACTGCCAGACTTCTGCACGGCCGCCCTGTGCAGTAAAGTCTGCCACCATAGTGCTGGCTCTGGCTGGATTATTATGGGTGTGCACAATAACATGCAGGCCATCAGCCACAAGCTGCTGACAGATCGCCTGCCCCAGAGGGCTTGTTCCGCCGGTTACGAGTGCGCGTTTCATGCCGGTGCCTCATTCACTGGCATTCTGGCCCGGAACATCACCATACCCCGCCCCTTTAGCAATGCAGCCCCATGCTGGCTTCTGACAGAAAAACCATAGACCATACCAGCAAGATCATGCTGCTCCCGCTGGACAACAATCCTGAGAAGACCGTATTCAGTCCGGTCGAGACGGTCACTCGCAGGCACCAGATCCCGCAGGGACGCCAGATAGCCACGGGTTTTTGCAGTCTGATCCCCTGTCAATGCGCCATGTAACGCTGCTGCCTGCATGGCCATTTCCGCCCCGACAATAATCCCCAGCCTGCCCTGATAGCGTAAAGGATTATCGTCACGCAGATGGGCTGAGGTATCGGCTGTCAGTGTATCATCAGTCCATGTCTCGCATGTATCCAGCAGACAGCTTTTTCCCTGATGCGGAATATGTTTTAAGATGTCTTCTCTGCTCAGCATGGTTTGACTGTGGCTGAGAGTGTGCCGGGCAAACAGGCTATTTTTACGCAGCCTTCTTCTCCAGTAGCGATTTTTTCCAGCAAAGGTAACGCCATAGCCGCCGGGTTGGTGTGCATCAGGTTTACCAGATCAGGATGCGCTACGTGATCATGCTGTGCAGAGGCGGCATCATAGCGGATATCAAGGTGACAGATGCCCTGCTGGTTTATGTCTGGGTGCAGCACAAATGCACAGCCAAAAGGATTTTCCGTGATACGGACTTTTCCGATTGGGCCCGGAATAGGCAAATCATAAACCACCAGCACCGTGGGCGTTTTTTCCACCACACATTCGGCAACGGCCTTGAGGAGCCCTTGCGTAAAAGACCAGTCATAACAGCCCAGAGCGACCACAGGCACATGTGTATGATGCCCGATTGTCCAGTATCCGGCCGGAGCATTATGCACTGAATTATGGAACTGCGTGGGGGAGACCTCTCCGCCTTCCGTCGTGATGGCGGACAGAATGGAATCAACAACAGCGCCATCACTATTGGAACACGCAAAAACGCCGCGCAGCGCAGACGGCTGAAGGCCCGCCTGCTGGCAGGCCTCCTCTGCCAGAGCCAGCGCCAGACGTGTCAGAGCGCCACTTCTCCGGCGCTCGTTTGCCGGAAGGCACTGGGCGGGCGGCGGCGTGACGGGTCCATCCTGCCATGGCTCTTCGCCCCGCAGCACCCGTTCCGCCTGCGACCACCCGGAAAGACCCGGCCCCCAGACAGATACGCCCTGAACAACAACACGCATCAGGCGGCCTCAAATATCAGGCTGCAATTGGTGCCGCCAAAGCCAAAAGCGTTGCTCATAACACGCCGGACGGGCCGGTTTTCATTCTCTGTCAGCACCGCGCTCTGAAACACCGGGTCAAGCTGCGTCACGTTCAGGCATCCCGGGATCAGTCCTGATTGCATCAGACCAATACTGATCATGGCTTCAATAATACCGGATGCGCCAAGTGTGTGGCCGGTCCACCCTTTTGTGGAAGAACAGGGCACGTTTTTACCAAAGACAGCACTGACGGCCTGATCTTCCATAGCATCATTCACCAGCGTACCGGTGCCGTGCAGATTAATGTAATCAATTTGCCCGGGGGCAAGGTTTGCCAGCTTCAGCGCATCCTGCATGGCGATAACCGCCCCGCGCGCCGCAGGGTCCGGGGAGGACATATGGTATCCGTCACTACTGACACCATAGCCGGTCAGCCGCGCCAGAACGGGTGCCTCCGGCCTCGCGCCTGCACGCTCAAGCAGAACAAAACCCGCTCCCTCCCCGATGGAAATGCCTGCGCGCGCGGCATCGCATGGACGGGTCGGGCCGTCAGACACCAGTCCGAGAGACGCAAACCCCCGCAGCGTCATGCGGCACAGACTAGCTGCCCCTCCGACAATGACGGCATCACATACCCCCGCCTCCAGCCAGTGCCGTGCATCAACAAAAGCCCGCGATGACGATGCGCAGGCGTTGGAAACCGTCAGCAATGGCCCTTTGGTACCCAGACGTTCGGCCAAGAAACGTGGCAGGGAAAACAGGTCCTGTGTGCCTGCCTGATGAAATGTCGGCGGCGGGAAGCCTGTCTGCGGATCAACCTCCTGATACGCATTTTCCGCAGAGAGAATACCGGAGGTTGATGTGCCCACCACAACAGCAATACGGTCCGCCCCGTAAAACGCTACGGCTTCCTGCACTGCGTGGTCAAAACCATCCTGCTGGCAGGCCATGTCTGCCAGAGCGTTATTCCGGCAGACAAACTCGCCGGACCCGTGCGTGAGAACATGGTCCTCCACACCCGGAACACGGCCGACATAGCCTGTCGTGATCCCGAAAAAATCACAGAGGCTCAGACCGGAGCGGCGCGCCTTCAGAGCAGCGCCCTGTTCAGACAGTCCATTGCCGATGGCACTGACAACCGTGCCTGCCGTTAGCACAAGAGGGTTCATGAAAGTGCTGCTCATCCCGTTCTGGGGCGTTGCCCCGCCAGCAGAAAGCCATAGGCCATGGCAAAGAGGACGCCAAGAGCCACCGTCTTGCCAATTTCCTGCAACAGGGGGGTATTGCAGGTCGTCAGCAGGCCAAATGTCAGCACCGTCATGGCATTGCAGGTCAGCAACGTGCGCATGGTGCGGGCCTGTTCGGCGTCGTCCAGTTGGGGCCGCGCGAAAAAGAGTGCGTAATCAAGGCTGACCCCCAGCACAAATTGCAGCGAGATCAGATGGATCAGCGTCAGCGGGTGCCCGATTATGGCAAGGACCCCCAGCAGGCTGACCAACGCGGCTCCCACACTTGCCGTAACACGCACCATCCTGCTGGCCGACCGTAACCCATAAACCAGAACAGCCAGAGCCAAACCGCATCCCGCCATCATCCAGCGGAGCGTGCGGGCTGTGTAGTGGGCGGATAAGCCGTCTATTTCCCGCTTCATATCCACCACCAGCACGTCTGGCTGGTTTGCCATGGCGTGCTCTATAGCGGCACGGTCATGCACACGCTCCGGAAAGACCAGACCGAACCACTGGCCCTGACGCTCAAACAGCAGAGGGGACAAGGCGGCTTCCAGCGGAGTGCCTGCCATATCCTCCACAGACAGAGGAGCAAGCTTACGCGCGGCAGCAACATCCTGCACAAAAGCGGAGAATGCATCCGGCCTGAAAGGCAGATTGTGACGGGCCTCTTCTATCGCGCTCTGTAAAACCGCTGGCGCAGGGAGCGCTTTAGCCCGCAGGCGCTGCGTCTGCATGGAGGGCAGCAGGCGTGCCGCGTCCTGCACACCGGACAGTGCGCCCTGCTGCTGCAAATGCGCCCACACGCCTGACAGGGCTTCCTCACGCTCCAGAACAGCCTGTGGATTTACGCCGGACACGGCCAACATTAACGATGCATCTGGCACACCCAGTTCATGCCGTAATGCCTCATCGACTCTGCGTGCCTGTTCCGGTACGGGGCTGAGGGCCGCCAGCCGGGTATCCAGCACCAAAGGATGCTGCCAGAGCAACACGCCACTTATGAGGAGCGGCACGGCACAGAGAACCCGATAGCGGCGCAGTTTTTCTGCCTGCGCCAGTTGAGGTGACGGGCCGCTGACCGAAGGAGCAAGATCTGCCGCCACAACAAGACGTGGCATAACAGACAGCGTCACACACGCGGCCACCACCAGCCCTGTAGCGGCAAATGTGCCCAACTGCGCCAGACCGGGCAACCCGCAGAACACCATGCCCGTCAGCCCCAGAACGGCGGTTGTCACACCAAGGCGCAGGCTATGGCCTATCCGCTGCAATGTCGCTTCTGGCCCTTCACCCCTGTCACGGTGGCCAATCAGCAACACGGGATAATCAAGCGCGACACCCAGCATGGTCATGCCAAAGCCCAGAGCAATGCCATGCACGTACCCAAACACCAGCCGCACAACGATCATGGCAACGCTGAGAGACAGAAAAAACGGCACCCCGATAGCCGCGAGCACCCAGAACGAGCGGAACCGCCAGTACAGCACCCCCGCGACCATCAGGACCGAGCAGAACGCCATAAGGTCCATATCCGCCCGCATGCCGGTAGCACTTCTGACGGCAAAAACCGACGGGCCACTCATCAGCAAACGGGCAGAACCCGGATGCAGGGCCGCGAACGTGGTCTGCAACGTCTGCTGCACCGCTTTCTGCCTGAGCAGATCCATGCCCGGTGCCGTAGTGCGTAACAGCAACAAGGCACGGGGCCTGTCTGATGCAAACCACACGCCATGCTCCATACGCACCTGCACGTCTGGCTCCAAAGTCTGCACTGTGTTCAGAAAAGCCTTTGTCGGATCACGCAGAAGCATATCTGAAAACACGGAGCCCGCGCTGGAATTCAGGCCATCAAGCACGCCCGCAAACGCCTGCCCCAGTGCTGCTGCGCTAAAGTCACGCGCGGAGGCATCCGGCGCAAGCTGGTAACGATGCGCCATCAGAGTATCCTGCAGACCCTGCGTCTGCCGGGCGGAAAACACGCCATTCATGACAGAGACAAACTGCGGAGTACCTGAAAGAGCCTTTTGCATACCAAGGCTGAGACGCGCCAGCTCTGGCTCAGCTGCGCCTTCAATCCCCAGCATCACTATCGTGCCGGCAACCCCTTCCTGCACTTCACGCAGAAGGAAGCGGGTGCCGTCATTATGCCCTTTTGGCAGAAAGCCTGCCATATCCAGCCTGAGCGGTATGGCCCACAACACAACCGCAGCCAGAACAGCGGAAAACGCCAGGGCGGCTGCCAGAAAACGAGGTCTTGCCGGGTGGGTCAATGGTCTATCATCAGGGTTTGTCTGTCACCGTTTGCCTGAAGGATTTTAAGGCTTTCTACGGCATTATTACGGCCAGCCAGCACCACCTGCCGCACCATTTTGTGGGCCTGTTCAGACAGAGGCGTCATGGTGAGCGTCCACGCCCCCATATCCCCTTGCGCCGATACGGTATAGGCCTGCCTCAGGGCCGCCATGTTCCCCGCCAGCGGCGCGCGGAGTGTTGTGGCCAGAAGCGCCAGCGCTGGATTTTGCGCCAGAAGGATGTGCCGCACATGGCCGCCGCGCTGCACTGAGACGGTATCCCCCTCAATTGCCAGTGTTTCGGGCTGTGGCAAGAGGGTTTCTTTTTCCAGAAAATCAGGATGCCGGAAAATCAGCACCCCGGAGGACAGCAGCGGATGCGTCAGCACGCCAAGTTCCCGTGTTTCATGAAAATGCTCTGTACGTTCAGGAACGCTGCCCAGATGCCTGACAATCTGCGCCGCAAGATCAGCCGGGACATCTTCACATCGGGCAGACCGCGCAGCTACAAAAAGTCCGCCACAAAGCAGGAGGAATGCAAGACGCTTCATGACAGATCTTTCCAGTAGTCGTAAAAATTAAACCAGCAAAACGGGGCTTTCAGACACTCCGCCTGCATCCAGTGCGCATAGCGTTCTGCTGCGTCCTGAATAAACTGCGGACGGTCCTTCCTGCTGGCAGGATAAGGTACGTCAAACGGTTCAAACCGTACCGCGTACGCCCCGTCCGGCCCTCGGGTGGCACACACAAGAAGGATGGGCGCGCCCGTTGCCAGAGCCAGCCGGTACGGGCCTTCGGGCAGAGTAATAGCCTTCCCCAGAAAAGGGACCGTAACCGTGCGCCCCGTTGCCGGGGATCGGTCTCCGAGCATACCAATGACGTGCCCCTGTTGCAGACTTTCCGCCACCCGCAGCATGGTGTCGGGCTGGCCTATCGGGATGATGGTGTTCTGATAAGACGGGTCCAGTGCTTCCAGAACCTGCGTGGCCCCGCCAAGGTTGGAACGGTACATCACCATTTTCAGAGTAACGGCATGGTCACGCCCCAGAGAACGCAGTGCCTCGAAAGACCCGATATGGGCGCCCAGCAAAAGACACCCCTGCCCGCGCTCCATCGCCTGCAGAAAGACCTCCCGGCCGGTGCAGCGGACGGCAGGCATGGTCTGGGGAGCCATCAGAAAAAATAGTCTGTCCAGAACGGCCTGAGCGAAACTGTGAAAATGCCGCACCACCTGCCGGTTCCCCGCCCTCTCCCGCAAAATACGGGACAGATAAATGCGGGATGCCCGGCGTGCCCTGGCGTGGCAGAGGAAAAAATAGAAGGTTATCGGCCAGAGCAAAACCCGCAGACGCCGCCAGCCGAGGCGCTTTGCCAGCCAGATTGCCAGCGCCATGGCCGCACGGTTCCCGCGTTCCGGCACCACCCACCGATGATCGGTTTCAGCCTTCAACGGAACGCGCCCTGAGCACCGCACGCAGTACGACATTCCCCAGACAACGGCCCGTCAGGCGCAGGGACTCTCCCGCCTGCCGCATGGAAAACACCACGGGTTGTTCTGGCAAAACAGGATGTAGAAACTTGACCATGTCACACTCAAAGCCCGGCTCATTCAGCAGGGCACAGGCTGCCTCCAGCAACAGAACACCGGGCACAACCGGCTGCCCCGGAAAGTGGCCTGCCAGACAGGGATGATCACGCGGCACGGTAAAAGTGCCAATTTCCTCTTCCGCGTTTTGCGCGGCTGCCAGCTCACGCAAAGCCTGCAAGGTCAGTTTCCCCACCGCGTTGCGCGGCAATGCGGCGACCGGAACAAGACGCCGGGGCAAAAAAACCGGGTCTATCAAAGGCCGTAGCGCCTGTAACAGGGTCTCCGCTGGCACTGTGGGGGCGACAACAAACGCCTGCATGCGTGCCTGTGGGTCTGCCCCGGACATATCCGGCGGCAGAAACGCCCCGTCTTCAACCCCCGGCAGACTATTGAGCACAGCATTCAGCGCAGCCAGAGAGCCACGCTTGCCACCCAGTTTCAGCAGATCCGTGACGCGCCCGAGCAACTTGAAGGTTCCTGCCTCACCCGTTTCTATAAAGTCCGCCAGAACATGGTTCAACGCACCGGGAGCCGAGAGTTCCACCCGCCCGTCAGCCAGAGTCTGCAACCCGATATCCCGGTACCAGCTCCAGTACGGGCCGCTCAGGGTACGCCGGATGGCGACCGAGCCTGTCTCGGTTGACCCATAGATTTCAGTCACTTCAGTCTTTAGAAAACGCTCGGCTTCTTCTGCCAGCTTTTCAGGCAAGGGTGCCGACGCCGATACGACACGCCGCACGGCGGGAACCATCAGGCCCGACTTTACCAGCCCCCGCAATTGTAGAGGGGTTGTGACCAGAATACGCGGAGCCGAGGCTTTCTCCAGCCGGGCAACCCAGTCTGCCGGGTAATGATCTGCCCCCGCGATGGTTTTGACACGGGTATTCAGCGCCTGTAGCACCAGTGTCTCAAAACCATACATATGATACGGCGGCACCGTGCCTACCAGAGACGCTGGCCCGGCTTCCGGGTCAAGCAGGACACGGGCCGTGACGCTTCTGGTCACCAGCCCTCCCCAATATTTTTCATGCCCCACAGGCTGCCCTGTGCTGCCAGACGTAAACACGACGGCAACCAGACGCCCGGCGTCTATAACCGGATTAAAATCACTGTGTCCGCTCAGAGGCGAATCATCAGAAAGAGGGACCTCACTCTGTAAAACTTTGCCGCCAGCGGGCAACTGAGAGACTTCAGAGTCTCCGGCCAGAGCAATACAGACGGCGTTGTGCTGCTGCGCCAGTTCAGCCAGCCGGAGTGATGACCGGTCACTTGAGAGCAGCACATACTGACCCTTTATCAGGGTCGCCGCAAAAAGCAGGGAGAAAAGAAACACATCCGCGCAGACCGGCACCACGGGCTGATCTGGCAGATTTTCCGCCAGACGATGCGCCGCCCGCAAGAAAGCCTGTCCGGTGACTGGCCCTACCGAGGTGACAAACACCTCGCGTTCCGGCGCATAGAGCAGGGACAAGTCTGGCCAGTTCCGGTTTCCCACGCCCTCGCTCAACAGGATTTATCCGGCAGAGGAACGGTTAGCCTGCAAATACTGGCACAGCGCCCGCAAAGAGCTGAAAATCTGCTTGTTGTCCGGGTTATCAGACCGCAGGGTGACGCCATAATCACGCCCGACCAGCAGAGAGATTTCAAGCGCATCAATGGAATCAAGGCCCAGACCTTCCCCAAACAGGGGGGCTTCCGGCTCAATTTCGGATGCTGTGACTTCGAGCTGCAATGCCTCGACCAGCCGTTCAGCCACTTCATGTTCAAAGGGGGTTTGCGATGCGGGAGAACTCGTCGTATTCACAGCATAATCTCATCACTAAAATGCAAATTGAATGAGTCAGCTAACATAAACAATGCATGAAGAAAAGCCACGCTATAACAGAAGCAGAGCCATGCCCGCAAAAAAGATTCTAGGCATTGCGGTGTTTCTTCTCTCGCTTGTTTTAGGGCATATCGCTCATTTTTCCGCTATAAACGGCCTGAATGTTCCTCTTATTATTTTACTGCAAGGCATAGCGCTCGCCCTGTTGAGCAGGCATATTCTGACTGTAGCGTGCTGCACCCTTCTTTTCTGCCTTTTCGCGGTTTATTGTCCCCAGCAGGCGCGCACTACCGATACCCTTCTCCTCTATGTGGTCCCGCTGGGGGTCTTGCTGGGCACATTTGCCTGTTCCCTGCTCCCCGCACACACGCCCCTGATTTCCCGTGTGGCGCAGCAGGTGCACGGGTCCTTACGCGCAGATGTGGCGCGTTATACGCGGTTTTTGACCCTCTTCTGGGCGCTTTTTTTTGCCGGAGCATTGCTGGCCCCCGCAGTTCTGGCGCTGGCAGGCCCAGACGGGTCATGGCGCTGGCCGTTATCAGGAGGAACATTTGCCTGCGCTGCGGGCGTTATGCTGGTTGAAGCGTACGTCAGACGACGTGTGATCCGCAATTTTGAGCATGTTTCTCTGCGGGAAACAGTTTCCGCTTTCCGCAAAGCCTCTTCCAGACCCACGTCAGGAAGAGCCTGACATGCATAAAGATCAGGCGGGCGTTATCTCTTCCATAATGAAAATGGGAAATCCCGCCTTCAGATTTTTCAAGATAACGCACAGGCGTTTGCTTGTTGCAGGCAGGAACCCCCATCCACACCAGCCTTACCGCAATTTCCGGGTCAAAATCAAAGCCACGCATAAAATGGGACATCCGCATGGCCTGCAGGAAGGGCTTAAGAGGATAAATCCTGAACCCGAACAGGCAGTCCTGCACCGCGCCGCCAGTTTCCAGCCATACGAGACCATTAGACAGTTTTCGCCCCCAAACCCGCACAGCCGGAGCCTCGGGACCGAACACCGGTTTCCCGAGAATCATGGCCTGTGGGTTCTGGCGTCCTGCCGCCATAAAGTCCGGCAGGTCCTGTGCCGGATGCTGGCCATCGGCATCCATCGTGAGAATATGTGTAAAGCCCACCTGTTCCGCCCATTGTGCGCCGTATAAAACCGCCCGCCCTTTCCCGCCATTGCGTTGCAGGCGGACAAGATGCAGTCCTGCATGCTGTAACAGCAGATCATCAAGCGCGTGCTGGCTGCCATCCTGACTGCCATCACTCACCACAACAACATCCGGCCATACAGCCAGAACCTCAGACACCGTGCGCCGCAGCAACTTGCCTGAATTATAAGACGGGATCAGGACAACACAGCGAAACGCGTCCGGCATAACAGAAGAGAACTCCAGCACCACAGGAACAAGGCTGTTCCGCCTCCCATAATTACGATATGACCCGATCACCCCGCCTTTGAGAAGCGATCTTTTTCATGCCTGATCAAAACCCCTGCCCCCCACACCCTGTGCTCCCGGCTTATTACGAGAATGGCAGCGAACGCGCGGTTTTTATTCGGTCTATTTTTGATCGCACCGCCGGTTATTATGACCGCATTAACAGCATCTTTTCTCTTGGGTCTGGCAAATGGTACCGCAGATGGATGCTGCGCACAGCGGGCCTGCGTCAGGGACACAGGCTCCTTGATGTTGCAACCGGCACAGGGCTGGTCGCGCAGGAAGCCGCAACACTCACCGCCCCGGCAAACATTGTCGGGCTGGATATGAGTCCGGGGATGTTAGCGGAGTGCCGCCGCAAGCTGCCCATTCAGGTCGTGCAGGCGGATGCGCAGGCTCTGCCTTTTGCTGAGAACAGCATGGATATGCTCAGCATGGGATATGCTTTGCGTCATGTCCGGGATCTGAATGCGACATTCAGGGGGTATCTGCAGGTTCTTAAACCCGGCGGAAACCTGCTTATTCTTGAAATAGGGCGGGCACGTTCCCCCGCAGTGCAAGCCTTTCTGCGCTTTTATCTGGGAAAGGTCGTGCCGTTTCTCTCAGGCGTTACCGCATCCCGCGAAAGCCGGACCCTGATGGCCTATTACTGGGACACGATTGAACACTGTATTCCCCCAGAGCAGATCCTCCAGAACCTGAAACAGGCCGGGTTTGCAAACGTGCGCAAACACACATCTTTCGGTGTTTTTCATGCTTATATAGCGACGAAGGGCCGTGACTGAGCAGGCAGATCAGGCGACGCATCGTACTTCGGTATGATGACTGTGTTAAGAACGTCATACCGAAACGTCGCGTCGCCGCAGGCCCCTCTCTTACATCAGCGCAAGGAGCCTGATCCTGACGGGTTTGTCCTGATCAGACAGGAGAGATGCTCTTCATGCCTGTAAGATCAAGGGAGTAGAGCCCATACCGTGTTTTTCCTGCACGAATTTGCAAATTGTCTGAACGATTTCCTGATCTGTCAAAGTGGACAGATCACCAAAGTTTTCGATTTCACCACTTGCGATTTTACGCAGAAGACGACGCACTATTTTACCAGAACGTGTGCGCGGCAAATCAGGGACCAGATAAACAGTTTCCGGCATTGCATAGCGGCCCAGAGCATCGGCCACCATGCGTTTAATCCCTGCCTCTGTTGGCTGCGCTGTGACATTTTTACGGGCGATTGCAAAAACCACCAGCGCCTGCCCTTTAACAGGATGCGGCACGCCAACAGCGGCACTTTCTAACAAACGATGGTCCGTCGCCAGAACATCTTCCACTTCTGCCGTGCCAAGCCTGTGACCAGCAACATTGATCACATCATCCATTCTGCCCGTAATCCAGTAATAACCATCGTCATCCCGCCGGGCGCCGTCGCCGGTAAAATAGAATCCGGGCACCATAGAAAAATACGTTTTGCAAAAACGTTCATGGTCGCGCCAGATTGTTCTGGCCTGTCCGGGCCATGACCTTGCAATACACAGGCTTCCTTCCGCAGAGTTTTCCTGTATGCGACCTTGCGGATCAGCCAGAGCCAGATCCAGTCCCGGCAAGGGCGTGCTGGCTGAACCGGGTTTTAAGGGCTGGGCACCCGGCACCGGCCCCAGCACAACACCAGCCGTTTCAGTCTGCCACCATGTATCCGCCACCGGGCATTTTCCACGGCCAATCACATCATGGTACCACATCCACACATCGGAACTGATGGGTTCCCCGGCAACGCCAAGCAACCGGAGCGTTTCCAGACTGTGCGCCTGCACAACCGCATCACCATCGGCCATCATGGCTCTGACAGCCGTCGGGGATGTAAACAACATGGTGACTTTATAGTCATCAATCAGATCCAACCACCGCCCAGCATGCGGCGCATTTGGCAGACTATCCGAAATCATAGTGGTGCCACCATTCGCCAGCGGCCCGTACACAACAGAGGTATGCCCGGTGATCCACGCCACATCAGCCGTGCACCATAAAACATCACCGGGTTTTTGCGCGTAAACCATGCCCATTGTGTAGGCGGCCCACACCATATATCCCCCGGTTGCATGCACAACAGCCTTCGGCTTTCCTGTGCTGCCGGATGTGTAGAGCATGAACAACGGTGCTTCCGCAGGCATGACAACGGGGACGAAATCAGGTTCAAACCCGTCTACAAAATCATGATAATCATAGTCACGACCGGGGAGCATGGGCACGGCAGCGTCAGACGTTCTGACAACCAGCACGGATTTTACGGTGCAGTTCTGACCACATTTCAGTAAGGCATCATCCATCGTCTGTTTGAACGGGATGGTTTTGTTGCCGCGTCTGGCCTCACTGGCGGTCATAACCAGCACCGCCCCGCTATCCATCAGGCGTTCTGCAATGCCTTCGGCTGAAAATCCGCCAAACAGCACAACATGCACAGCGCCGATCCGGGCACACGCCAGCATGGCCACGACGGCCTCGGAAATCATGGGCAGGGAGATAGCGACACGTTCCCCTTTTTCCACCCCAAGATCCGTCAGCGCATTGGCAAGACGACAGACGCGCTCATGCAGCATGGCATAGGTTATCTGCTCTGCACCGGGGCGCCCTTCCCTGTGGCTGATCAGGGCGACCTGATCACCCCGTGCGGTAAGATGCCGGTCAATACAGCAGACAGAGGCATTCAGATGGCCATCATCATACCATTTGATGGAGACATCTCCCTCAAATGACCCCCGGAACCCCTGCGTTGGCTTACGGTGCCAGTGGATACGCCGGGCCTGCTCCAGCCAGAAGCCTTCCGGGTTTTGCTGCGCATGCGCGCGCATGGCCTGCAACTCTGCCGGACTCATGCTTGCGGTGTAATGCGGGTGAGAGTGCGTGGGGATAAGGGACAAAGTGGACATGGCTTTCGCTCTGTTGTTATTTTATTTTGTCCGGCAGACGGAAGATCAGGCAGCGTGACAGCTCTGTTTTTCGGGAATGATGCTGGGCAGCACTGTCGCAACAATACTCTGGTCCAGTGCCTCGTAATCATAATACCGAATTGTTTTGTAGAGCTCTTCACGCGTTTGCATTTTTGGCAGCAACTCCTGCGTACTGCCTTTTTGCGCCAGTGTACGATACAGGTCAGCCTGCGCTTTATTCGCAACACGCAGGGAACTGACAGGCCATATCACCATACGGTAACCCATGGCCTGAAACTGCTCGGCCGTGAAAAACGGAGAACGACCGAACTCGGTCATATTCGCCAGCAGAGGCACATCAGGCAGACGCCGCGCAAATTCACGGAACATCTCTTCAGAAGTCAGTGCTTCCGGAAAAATAGCGTCTGCCCCGGCTTCTCTGTAGAGTCTGGCCCGGGCCACAGCCCCCTCCAGCCCTTCAGACCCTGCGGCGTCTGTTCTGGCGACAATCACCATTTTGCGCCGTGCCTTGACGGCTGCGGCGACTTTCTGAGCCATCTCATAAGGTGTCGCCAGCTTCTTATCATTCAGATGGCCACATTTTTTAGGCAGAATCTGGTCTTCAATATGTACGGCGGCGGCACCGGCATCCTCAAATGCGCGTACCATGTGCATGACATTCAGGGTTTCACCATAGCCGGTATCCCCATCCACCAGAAGCGGCAGACCAGATGCACGCGTAATCTGACGAATAAAGAAGCAGACATCTTCTATCGTGATGATACCAAGATCTGGCAACCCCATACTGGCCGACATTGCCGCACCAGACAGATAGAGGGATTCAAATCCTGCGTCTTTCGCCTGCAAGGCGGCCTGCCCGTTATGTGCCCCCGGAATGCGCATAATGTCTTTTCCATCCAGCAGGGTACGAAAGCGCGTTCCTGCGGGCGATGCCGGTGCATCATTTCCTGAAAGGTATGTCATGCTGCGTTCTCCAGTCCATCGCGTTCACGGATCGAGACAAAAGGACGGTTGTCTGGCCCTGTGTAATTGGCAGAAGGGCGAATAATCTTGCCATCTTCCCGCTGTTCAATGATATGCGCGCACCACCCTGTCACACGGGAGATGACAAACAGAGGTGTGAACATGGATGTTGGAACACCCATGGCCTGATAAGAAACCGCGCTGAACCAATCCAGATTGGGGAACATGTTTTTCTTTTCCCCCATAACGCGCTCAATGCGCTCGGCTACGTTATAAAGCCGCATGGTGCCATTACGGCGCGCCAGAGCGTGCGCTGTGTCTTTAATAATTTCGTTGCGCGGATCAGCAACTGTATAAACAGGGTGCCCAAAGCCAATAATGACTTCGCGGTTCTCCAGACGGCGGCAGATGTCAGCCTCAGCATCGTCCGCTGTATGGTACCGTTGCTGAATATCCAGCGCCACCTCATTCGCACCGCCATGTTTCGGGCCACGCAGCGCACCTATGGCAGCGCCGACCGCCGAATAAACGTCCGACCCTGTCCCTGCGACCACACGTGCCGTAAAGGTGGAGGCATTAAATTCGTGCTCGGCATAGAGAATAAGGGAGGTATGCATCGCCTGCACCCACGCATCGGGCACCTTTTCCCCATGCAACAGATGCAGGAAATGCCCGCCAACAGTCTCATCCTGCGTAAAGGTCTCTATTCTGCGGCCATGCGTGGAAAAGTGATACCAGTAGAGCAGCATGGACCCAAGGGATGCGACCAGCCTGTCCGCAATCTCGCGCGTGCCTGCCACCGGGCAATCGCTCCGCTCCGGCAGGGCACATCCCAGCAAAGACACTGCGGTACGCATCACATCCATCGGATGAGAGGCGGCAGGCAGACATTCCAGACCATTTTTGACAAGTGCCGGAATCTCGCGTAGCCGCATTAAATGCTGCTGGTAGGAAGCCAGTTCATGCGAATTTGGCAGATAGCCATAAATCAGCAGATGCGCCACTTCTTCAAACATGCAATTCTTGGCAAGATCTTTAATATCGTATCCACGATAATGAAGATCATTCCCGCTGTGGCCTACAGTGCTGAGAGCCGTGTTGCCCGCAACCGTGCCGGACAGGGCAACTGATTTTTTGGGCTTTCTGTGCAGATGTGTTGTCATGATTTTTATCCTGTCTGCAGGGCATATGGATAAGGCGACGCTCTAGGACGCCAGAACGGCAGAGGGTCTGGTGACGTCTGCCTCAGTTCTGGACTGACCAAAATTGAAGATGCCTTCAGCTTTGCTCTGCTGGAGTGAAGCTGCCGGTAACTGAAGTTCCAGCATGTGCAATTCTCCTGCCTGCAACTGAGGCAACTTCTGAACAACATCCAGAAACCGCCTGACTTCTTCCTGAGGAACAATGCCTTCAGACAGTGTACGGAATTTCCGGATATAATCCGTGCGCTGCCAGGGCGTTGCGCCGAGCGTATGGGCATTGGCAACAGCCAGTTCGTCTTCCAGAACGGAGCCGTCTTTCATACGGATAATAATCCGCCCGCCAAAAGCCTTACGGTCGGGGTTCGCATCATGGTAGCGTTCAGTCCATTCAGGCTTTTCTATCGTATGAATTTTGCGCCAGAGCCGAACCGTATCCTCACGCCGCGCCCGCTCGGGGGCGTAAGAGCGTTCATGGTGCCATGCCCCATCCTGCAAGGCGACGGCAACGATATACATGATCGAATGATCCAGTGTTTCACGCGAGGCATGCGGGTCAAACTTTTGCGGATCATTCGCGCCGGTGCCAATCACGTAATGCGTATGGTGGCTGGTCTCAATGAGGATATCCTCTACCGCATCCCAGTCAGAAATTTTCCGCCCCATTTTAAAGGCGAGGTCGATCAGCGCCTGACTCTGATATTCCGCGGAATGCTCTTTGGTGAAAGATGACAGAATGGCGCGCTTGGCTTCACCCTGTGCCGGAAGCGGCACGTGATACTGCGCGTTTTTCCCATCCAGCATCCACGCGATAACCCCATCTTCTCCTTCATAAATCGGAGCAGGAGCCGTTTCCCCCATCAGGGCACGGTCAACAGCTTCAACCGCCATTTTGCCAGCATGGGCCGGGGCATAGGCTTTCCATGAGGAAATCTCGCCCTTACGGCTTTGCCGGGTGGCCGTCGTTACATGCAGGGCCTGCCCGATAGCCTGATAAATGACTGCTGGCGGCAGACGCAGCAGGGTGCCGATGCCTGCGGCAACGGATGGACCGAGATGGGCAACATGATCAATCTTGTGCTTGTGCAGGCAGATGGCGCGCGCCAGATCTATCTGAATTTCATACCCCGTGGCCGCGCCACGGATAAAGTCTGCGCCGCTGCGGTGGCACTGCTGGGCTACCGCCAGAATACCGGGCAGATTATCGCCCGGATGCGAGTATTCGGCAGCCAGAAATGTGTCATGATAGTCAAGCTCACGCACCGCCGTGCCGTTTGCCCAGGCCGCCCATTCGGCATGCACCCGGATATCCGGCCCCATACCAAACAGCGTTGCCCCGTTGGGGCGCCGGTGCGCCAGAGCCTCGGCCCGTGCGCTCACAACAGAATGACGGTTAAGGGAGGCAACAGCCACGGAAGCGTTATCAATCAACCGGTTGACAACCATTTCCGTAACTTCAATGTCAACAGGAACAGGGTCAGCCGCGACCTGTGCTATCTTCCATGCGAGCTGCCCGGAACGGGGCAGACGTTCAGTTTCCGGGTGCACTCGAACATCATGGTACTGCATGTTTTAAATTCCTGATCTTGCCTCTGAACACACACGCAATCTGACAAACAAAAACAAAAATCAGGAGAGAGATAAGAGTGGAAAGAAGCGAAGGAATTTGCGGAACTTGCGAAGTTTGCGAAGTTTCGTCATGCCGGTAACCCGCACAAAACTTTTTGCTGGCCAGCGTTTGCGTGAACTGCGCAAGCGCGACAATCTGACCCAGCAGACGCTTGCCTCACTGCTTGGCATATCGCTCAGCTACCTCAACCAGCTGGAGCGTAACCATCGGCCCCTGCCCGACCGCCTGCTGCACCTGATTTGTGAGCAGTACGCCCTGACGCCCGCGTGGTTTAACGACACGCGCGAGGCGCACAGGCTTCAAGCGTTGCGCGAGACGATGGGAGACCCTGTTTTCAAAGACGTCTCTCTCACCATGACGCATATGGCTGAAGCTGCCAGACAGGCACCGGCTCTGTGTGATGCCTTTTTAACGCTCTATCGCGCCTATATGTTTGAGCAACAGCGGGCAGCGTCCTCCTTACCGGATACGGCACCGCTCGAACCTTATGAAGAGGTTGGAAACTGGGTGCAGGAAAAGCAAAACTATTTTCATGAACTTGATTGCGCTGCCGAAAATTTTTATCAAAATCTTCCTGAAAATAAAGACAACCTTGAACCCGTTCTGGCCGCATTCCTGCAGGAACAGCATGGCTTACAAATCGTGCAGGACACGGAAATGGAGCAGGAAGGTCTGGTCTGGCGTATAAACAGACAGCGCAGCACAATCATGCTGCCTTATAACCAGACGCAGGAAAGTCGTATCTTTTATCTGGCGCAGATTATCGGGCAATTAAACTATGACAAACTCATAACCAGAATTTTAAAACGCTCGGCACCGAAAAATAAAAACTCCTTTCAGCTCGCGCGGGTTTATCTGGGTAATTATTTTGCTGGTGCGCTTCTGCTTCCTTACGAGAACTTTCTGAAAACTGCACAGACCATGCGGTATGATGTAGAACGTATCCGCAGGCACTTTGGCGTCAGTTTTGAGCAGGTCAGCCATCGCCTGAGCACCCTGCAACGCCCCGGTATGGAAGGTATTCCTTTTTACTTCCTCAAATTTGATATTGCAGGAAATATTTTAAAAAGCTTTTCTGCCAATCGTTTTTCACAAGCGCGCTTTGGCGGACCGTGCCCGTTGTGGAATATTTTCCGTGCTTTCGCCACGCCCGGACAGGTGCAGGTACAACTTTCAGAAACGACTGATAATACAATTTACCTGAACATCGCCAGAACCGTCTCCCACGAGGGGCGTAATTACACAGACAGGCCCCGGCAGAGCGCCATTGTCCTTGGGTGTCATATTCAGGATGCCACGCAAACAGTGTATGCGGACGGATTGGATCTGAGCGACCATAGTCTGGTTATTCCCATTGGTCCGGGGTGCCGGGCCTGTAGCCGGGATGATTGCAGCCACCGGTCTCTTCCACTGTCAGGCCGTTTACTTGATACCGGCAGCGATGCCCGTGGTGTTGTGCCGTATCGCGCTTATCCAGAATAACATTTGTCATGAATTGCGGGCGGTGGGACGAACCCCGTTATGAAAGCGTCGTCCCCCTCTGTGCTGACAATACGTTCCCCGCAAACAGCGTGCGTTCCACCAAAACAAACAAGTGCGCCATTCACGGGAAGCGAGAAGCGAGAAAGCCTGATCGTCTATAGTCCACTGTAAATAGTGAGGCTAAAAATCCATTTATTCTTGAAAATCATTTTGACATCGGATTATTCCGGCCTTACTGTTTCACGACATTCTTCTTTCCGTCAACGGCGGCGGAAAGAACAGGCGCCTTCTTGTTAAGGCAGACGCGGCACACAGGGCGGATCAATGGCGGTTCGCTGGCTCAGAGAGCGATGGTTTTCCGTGCAGAAAATGCGGACCATCTGGAAGACGTTCTGTGGACAAAGGGTTCCTTAAAGCCGGTCACGCACCGACTCTGCTTGCCGCATTTCTCTATTTTGATGTCTCGTTCATGGTCTGGGTGCTCCTCGGCCCGCTGGGGATTTCCATTGCGCATGACCTGCATCTGAACGCCGGACAGAAGGGGCTGCTCGTCGCAACCCCTGTTCTGGCTGGTGCTGGCCTGCGGGTGATTGCCGGAGCACTGGTGGATGTGTTTGGCCCACGCCGCGTCGCCATTGCGGCGCAGGTGAGTGTTATTCTTGGGCTTTGGCTGACATGGCTTCTGGCGCCACACAGCTATCTCAGCATGTTCTGGGTCGCTCTGGTTCTGGGCATTGCGGGGGGCTCGTTTGCTGTTGCGCTGCCCCTTGCGTCCGTCTGGTATCCACCCCGTTATCAGGGCACGGCTCTGGGCATTGCAGGGGCCGGGAATTCCGGCACGGCTCTGGCATCCCTGTTCGCGCCCGGTCTGGCTGCCATGGTGGGCTGGCTGAATGTTCTGGGGCTGGCAACGCTGCCGCTGATTGCAGTGCTGATTGCCTTTTTGTGTCTGGCTCGGGAACCGGCGAGCCGTCCGTCCGTGCCGTCCCTCTCTTCATGGGGGCCGATCCTGAAATCGGGCGGCTGCTGGGCTTTGATGTTCTTCTATAGCGTCACGTTCGGCGGGTTTGTCGGTCTGGCCGCCTTTCTGACCATCTACTTTAATGATCAGTACCATCTGGCCCCGGCCACCGCAGGGGCGTGCACCGCCTTTGTGGTTTTTGCCGGTTCTTTTATCCGTCCGGTTGGCGGGGCTCTTGCGGACCGTATTGGCGGCACAAAGGCGCTGATGCTGATTTATGGGGTGGCAGGGCTTATTTTCCTGCTGATCTCAACGGGGCTCCCCTCTGTCTTTCTGGCTTTTGGCGCTTTCTTTCTGGGTATGGTGACGTTGGGGCTGGGGAACGGCGCAGTCTTTCAGCTTGTGCCGATCCGGTTCCCGCAGCAGGTCGGTATTCTGACGGGTCTTGTTGGCATGGCTGGCGGGGTGGGCGGCTTCTACCTCGCCTCCTCCCTTGGCGCCGCACGTCAGACGACGGGTTCCTACGGCCCCGGCTTTTTCATTTTTGCACTTGTCTGTTTCGTCGCGTGCGGGTGCGTCACGGGCTGCCACACCCGCTGGAGGGAGCGTGCGCAATGAAACGTATTTTACGCTGCTTCCAGAGCTGGAAGAGTGGAAGCCTTGTTCTGAGTGTCGCGCTGAGCGGCACCGCATGGGCGGCAGAGCAGAAATCCGCAACCCAAAAAACGCCTTTTCCTGCCGCAGTGACGCCTCTGACGCCCGTTGTCGCAGTTCCCGTGCTGCCTCTGCCAGACAAGAAGGCCATTCTAAAAGGGGCGGTCTATCACCCCAACTGGAAGATCTTTAACGCCGGAAACGGTGCCGCTTCCGGGTTTGGGGTTGTGAATGGCTACGGTCAGGCCCGCTGGACGGAAGACTGGAGTCCTCTGGCCCGGACCCCACAGAACATTCGGAAAAACGACTGGTTCAACCGCCTGAAATACGTCCGCCTCAATGATAGCGGCAGTATCTGGATGAGCTTCAGCGGGGAAGAACGGCTACGGTATATTTTTGAAAATCAGCCCCTGCTCGGTCAGGCAGGCAAAACAAATGCCAGCCGTGTTCTGCTCCGCAACCAGTATGGCGCAGATCTGCATCTGGGAGACCATGTGCGGGCTTATGCGGAATTCCTGTATGGTGTAGCAGGCGGTTCCAATACTTACGGCTACCAGACGGGCGCCCAGCGCGAAAGTCTGGACCTCCAGCAAGGGATTCTGGAAGTTAAAGGCCGCCTTCTTGGGGCGCAGATGGGTGTTATCGGCGGCCGACAGATTTTTCTGGATGCACCCGTTTCCCTACAGTCCCCGCGTGACCTGACAAACGTGCAGCAGACATGGGACGGCTTTCGCGGATATGCCGTGTGGAACCGCTTCAGGATCGACCTGTTCGACTTCATGCAAACGAACAAGTTGCCGCAAAAAGTTTTTGCAGACGGCACAAATTATAATGCGCGCCTGTATGGTGCCTATACGTCCACAGCACTCCCCGCTTTCCAGTTTATGGGCCAGAAAAGCCAGATGTTTGCGGATCTGTTTTTCCTTGGATACCTGTATGGCGGCGCTGCGGCTTCCATCCCTGCCGCCGCACAGGGGAGTGTGCAGAAAGGCTCTTCCCGCCGGGATAATGTCGGGCTGCGCCTGTGGGGGAATGTCGGTCCGTTTTCTACAAATCTGACAGGTATTTTTCAGGGTGGGGAGTTTCGTCCGGCCAAAACAAGCCAGAGCACACGCTCCGTGCGCGCTTATGCGGTGAATGGCAGCATAACGTACACGCGCGCGGACTGGGCGGGCAAACCGGGCTTTGGCGTGCAGGCTGACCTGTTCTCCGGTGGGTCTGACCGTAGTCAGGGCGGCGCGGTCGGCACGTTTGCAACGCCTTTTGTCCCGCTGCCTTATTATAACGATCTCTCTCTTTCCCTGACGTCACAAAACCTGATTGGTGTCGGGCCGATTGCCAATTTTACCATGCACCCGACCCTGCACCTAAAGCTGCATGTGCCGTTCTTATGGCGCGCCAGCACACAGGACGCCGTTTATGGCGGCAACAGTAAAATATATAACTGGCGTGACAACCTGCATGGCGGGTTTACCGGCGTCATGCCCTACACCCAGCTTTCGTGGACCTTTGCGCCGCACTGGGCCTGGACGCACGATATTGAAGGCATTCTGCTCTCACGCGGGATGCGGACTGTCGGCGCCAAAGAGGGCGCGCTCTACATGCAAACGCTCGAATTCAAATTTTAAAAGCAGAGGGCAAACCAATGACCATCAAAGACAACATCATCATTGTCGGCAACGGCATGGTTGGCCATTACTGCGCAGAGCAGCTCATTATGCATGGCCTGCATGAAACACATCAGATCCATGTTTTTGGCGAAGAACGCCACCATGCGTATGACCGTGTGCATCTGACGGATTATATGAGCGGACAGGATGCGCTGGCCCTGCGGCTGCATCAGGACGATTTCCATACGAACCACGGTATCACGCTCCACCTGAACAGCCGGGTGACGGACATTGACCGGGCACAGAAAACCATTACCGCCGAAGATGGATGCCTGCCTTACAGCACACTGATTCTTGCAACCGGCTCCCGCCCGTTTGTGCCGCCTGTACCGGGCAATACCGGCACCGCCGGTCTGGTTTACCGGACGCTTGAAGATCTGGACCTGATCCGCGCGGCGGCAGAAGGCGCCGCACATGGCACCGTGATCGGGGGTGGGCTTCTGGGGCTGGAAGCCGCCAACGCCCTGAAAGTTCTGGGTCTGGATGTCAGCGTTATTCAGCTTGGCAGCCACCTGATGCCAGCCCAGCTTGATGAAGAGGGCGGCCGCGCCCTCAAACATCGGATTGAAGCCCTCGGCATTGATGTGCGTGTTCTACACGTTACAAAAGAAATTGTTGCGGGCACGGCGCACCGGCACAAACTGGTTTTTGCCGATGGCACCACGCTGGAAACAGATATGGTTGTCTTTTCCGCAGGGATTCAGCCTCAGGATATGCCGGGCCGGGCCTGCGGGCTGGAGATCGGGCCGCGTGGCGGCATTGTTGTGGATAATCAGTGCCGCACATCAGACCCCGACATTTTTGCCATTGGGGAATGTGCGTTGTGGGAAGGCCAGATTTTTGGTCTTGTCGCCCCCGGCTATACCATGGCCCGCACGGTGGCCGCCCTGCTGGCGGGAGAGGCGGATGCCGCTTTTACCGGCGCGGATATGTCCACAAAGCTTAAACTTCAGGGCGTAGACGTCGGCTCCATCGGGGATGCACACGGGCAGGAACCCGGCTCCACCAGCTATCGTTTTATCGGGGAGGCGGAAGGGTCTTACCGCAGGCTTGTGCTTTCCGCCGATGGCACGCGCGTAACCGGTGCTGTGCTTGTTGGGGATAACTCTTACTACGACACAATTTTTCAGTATGTGCAGAATGGTATTACCCCCCCGGCAGACCCGGCCGTGCTGATCCTGCCGCGCGGTGAGGGAGCTGAACTTCTGGGCGCGGATGCCCTGCCTGATACAGCAACCATCTGTTCCTGCCACAATGTGACCAAAGGCGCGATCAGCACGGCTATTGAACAGGGCTGTACGGATCTGGCAACTCTGAAAGCAGACACCAAAGCCAGCACCGGCTGCGGCGGGTGCAGCGGCCTGCTGAAAAGTGTTTTTGAAGCAGAGCTGACAGCCCGTGGCATGACGGTTGATAAAAGCCTGTGCGAACATTTCTCCTACACCCGGCAGGAACTGTATTCTCTTGTCCGTGTCCATAATCTCCGGAGTTTTGAAGACCTGATGGAGCAGTATGGCAATGGCGGGCTGGGCTGCGAAATCTGTAAACCGACAGTCGGCTCGATCCTTGCTTCCGCATGGAACAAACCCATTACGGACCCGCTCTATATCCCTCTGCAAGATACAAACGACACCTTTATGGGCAATATGCAGAAAAACGGGACCTATTCCGTTGTGCCGCGTATTGCCGGAGGGGAAATCACCCCCGACAAGCTGATTGTGCTGGGACAGGTTGCCAAGAAATATAACCTCTATACCAAAATTACCGGTGGGCAGCGCGTGGATCTGTTTGGCGCGCAACTCCACCAGTTACCTGAGATCTGGCGTGAATTGCTGGATGCCGGGTTTGAGACAGGTCATGCGTATGGAAAATCCACCCGCACTGTAAAATCCTGCGTAGGCAGCACATGGTGCCGCTACGGGGTGCAGGATAGTGTTGGTAAGGCGCTTGATCTGGAAAACCGCTATAAGGGTCTGCGGTCACCCCATAAGCTCAAATTTGCTGTCTCCGGGTGCACGCGGGAATGTGCAGAAGCCCAAAGCAAGGATGTAGGCGTTATTGCTACTGAAAATGGCTGGAACCTGTATGTATGCGGGAATGGCGGCATGCGCCCCCGCCATGCGGAGCTTTTTGCCACAGACCTCGATTCTGAAACTCTGGTCAAATATATCGACCGTTTCCTGATGTTTTATATCCGCACTGCGGATAAACTTCAGAGAACCTCTGTCTGGCGTGAAACGCTTGAGGGTGGGCTGGACTATCTGAAAGATGTTATCATCAATGATAGCCTTGGTATCTGTGCTGAGCTGGAACAGCAGATGCAGCATGTGGTGGACACCTACCACTGCGAATGGAAAGACGCGCTGACGGATGAAGAAAAGCTGAAGCGCTTCCGCACATTTGTGAATGACAGCCGTCCGGACCCGAATATCCGCACCGTTCCGGAACGGGATCAGGTTAAACCTGCGGAGAACCAGCCTGAGCAGGCTGTTGCAGCAGGCCCGGCAGACTGGACGGATTTGTGCGCGCAGCGGGACCTTGTTGCGCGCTCGGGTGTTGTGGCCCTGCTTGGAACCACACAGATCGCTCTGTTCTACCTTCCGGATGCAGGCGGAGAGGGTCGGGTTTTTGCCATTGATAACCATGACCCGTTCTCACACGCCAATGTGCTGGGGCGCGGAATGATAGGAGACCTGAAGGGGCAGCCTGTTGTGGCCTCTCCGCTCTACAAGCAACATTTCAATCTTGAGACCGG
>VNJZ01011004.1:0-11585 GCA_008042795.1 Drosophila asahinai
CATCGTATTTTGTACATTTTACATTTTACATGTAGAATTTTACATTTTCATATAAATCGACCGATCGCTTTTATGGCAGCCATATGAATAGTGGTCCGATTTTAATAAAATGAAAACCGTAATTCTAGAACCATAAAAAACTGCTATATCTCAAAATTCATAGAAATACGTTGAAAAACAAAGAAGTTAAAATTTTTTTTACATTAATTTCACCATCATTCCTATGGCAGCTATAGGATATAGTAGTCCGATTTCGATCGTTCCGACATATATACTGCGTGCTAAAGAAATAAGACTATGCTGAAAATTTCAGCTCGATAGCTTAAAAACTGAGAGACTAGTTCGCGTAGAAACCGACAGACGGACAGACAGACGGACATGGCTAGATCGACTCGGCTGGTGATGCTGATCAAGAATATATATACTTTATGGGGTCGGAGATGCCTCCTTCACTGCGTTGCAAACATCTGGTCAAAATTATAATACCCTCTGCAAGGGTATAAAAAGAAGAAATTATTACATATCCAAAATCCATTGGTTCTTGCTTGTAAATATGAGCTTGTTTACTGATTTTGGCTTTAGAGGGAAATATAAAAACAATTATATAGATCTATTTAATCAGGTAAAAGCACAACTTTTTATTAAATTACCCTTATTCGCACGTTTTGTTCCTCTCCTTATTCACAGTGATGAAATTTTCACGATACATCGAATCTACCAAAACAGAATCGATGTTTGAACGAAAAAAAAAAGAATCGATAGTATCGATTCTAGAATCGATTTTTTCCCAGCTCTAAACGGTATTATGCGCAGTTTCCGGGGGTGCAAAAAAAGTATCCTAACTCTCGGCACGATTCCGGGCGAATAAGTAGCTCAAACGAACAAATTCCAAAAGGTTATTAAATTACTATATATAATTTTGGTAATTTTCTATTAAACGGGCCCCTTCTAAAAAATTTAAAAAAAAAACCATAGATAAGGGGTGCTTCAACTTACATTTGGGTATAACAATTATGTTGGGGACGCTCTTAGTTTAGTCACAATAAATCTTTAAAGTTTAGCCTAATTCCCATACAAAATGTGTAGCAAACACGCACACAGACAAATGATGAATACACAAAATTCAAGCGCCTGTCTGTGTATCGTCGCGGTACAGTGGGCTGTGAAGCTTAAATTTTTTGTTAAATTGTACTTAGCGTAAATACTATATACGAGTATGTCGACACTTTGCACACTTTGAATACATTTATGCGAGAAATATAAATAAAACAAAAAGTTGACAACGTAAAATACAACCTAAACTTTAAAGATTTATTGTGACTAAACTAAGAGCGTCCCCAACATAATTTTGATACCCAAATGTACGTTGAAGCACCCCCTAGCTATGTTAATTTTTTTTTTTTTTGGAAGGGGCCCGTTTAATAGAAAATTATCATAATATTTCCTATACAATGACTTACAATATTTGAAAAATATAAAAAATTAACAAAATTAAAGATTTAAAAAAAAATTAATTTTTTTTTTAAGGAATAAAATGTATTTTTTCTTAAAGGGGATTTTTTTTTTCAATGCCAAGTTGTCAATTTTCTGCCAATTTAAAAGATCGTAGATCATTAAATGGAGAATGTATTTAAGAACACAGAGTTACAATTTGATAGCGATCGGTCTATTTGTCGTTGAAATATGATGCCAGCAATTTTGAAAAATGTCGTATAGAGAAAAACGCGTTTATAGTATCATAATGCCGAACCCCATTGCGAACGGTCGCTCTTTACAATGCTGTCATTCAAAAAATATTCAAGATATGGCATTGCCGCTTTTACAGGATATTGTTAAAAGTATAAACTATCGAATAAGTAAAAAACAAAATTAAAACGTACACTGGTATAGCCCCTTAAGAAGGTAGCTTCATTTTACTCAAATTCGCAGAAAACGTCCGCAAATGCCTACTTATTTATTTTATCTATTTCATTTAATACCGTTATATACCGTTTTATGAATTTCGGGGGCGGAACAAACTTGAACAGCGTGCAACAGATTTCAATGTTGTCACCAAATTTGGTAACTAGCTCTTATAGTCTCTGAAATCTGGCTAAATCGACTCGGCTGGTGACGTTGATCAAGAATATATATACTTTATAGGGTCGGAGATTTCTCCATCTGCCTGTTACATACATTCTTGGTTGGCTCTAACTTTTATACCCTTGTACCCTATGGGTACCGGGTATAATAACATGTTGACAAATGTTGCTTGAAACATGTTGAGCAACACCTAAAAACGACAAATTTTGCCCAAGAAAGACACATATTGCGAGGGACAGAAGAAGAAGAAGAAACATACACAGAATCTGGAATCTGTTGCACGCAGATCAAGTTTGTTTTGAAATTTGGCCACGCCCACTTGCGCCCTCAAAAATCATAAAAAACGTTAAACAAGCTATACTCGTTATTTTCAGGTTAAAGTTAATAGATACAATAAATGAATAAAATAGAGCGGACGTTTCCTGAAAATTTCAGTAAAATCGGATGATAAACATGGGAGATATTAGCAATAAGGTTAGAATTTTAACACACCGCCCTAAGGCACTGCTGTTGCAAGCTGTAGCCGACAGGTGGCGCATTCGAGCCTTGGCAGCGCGATATAATGGCGCCACCTGCAGAAGAAATGACAAAAGAAAAAAGGACAAAAAATAACATAATTCATTTTTTGGCGTCCTTATAAAATTTATTATTCATATTTAAGTATGACATAAAATTGTTTAGGTCGGGAGCTAATTCGAGAGAGGATTTAATTTAAGAAGTATCGAAGTAGACTATTATAATGTATGTACAATTTTAAATTGCCTTTTAGTGTGAAGCGCAAACAATTAGGTACCGGGTATCTCACAGTCGACTGTAGCTTTCTTACTTGTTTTTTTTTGTACTACCTTCACATGTAATATTCCCAACTGGTTCTGGCAACTGCTGAATAGTGACTAATTTGTGGTGAAAAGTTGTCTTTACGCAAAGACAATATCGTAGCATATGAAGTCCCACTGATGTAAGACACTAGCTTATGGTAAATAGGCCATCATTTTGGTAGCAATAATAAAATGCAATTATTGCAAATGAAAACTTGAAATAATATTATTTAATTTTAATGTGGGTAATATTTTTAGATTTTTTCGACTTGATTCAAACATTAGTCTTCTTCTTTGTAGATTTTGTGGTTTGAAATAAGATTTTAAAAATCTTGAATATAAAATCTAAAAAATCTTGAACCTAGAACATTTTTCTTAAAATAAGAACAAAATATGATTACGCTACTTTCGTGACCAAATCTTAAAATCAGACAATTTTTTTTTATCAGTGTACCAATATTGTTTGGTACAGCGATTAATCCGTTGGTACTGTCAACATGTATTTTGCCATCACCTATTTCTAGTAATTATTTTGAAAATTCTTTGGCAGCTGGATCATTTTGTAGGTGAATAAGCATATTAATGTTGTATATAAATGTTTGTACAAGTCTTCATTTATTTCAGCAAATATTGATCGCAAAGAGTCGCGGAAGAATCTCGGAAGAGTCACTGAAGAATCGCGGAATAATAGCGGAGGAATCGCGGTCCTAATGATTATTGCTGTAAAGATTATTGCACAACCACATGGTTGCATTAGTTATTTATCAGCTAATTCGTTGATCCAAATATCTAGACGGAACTTTATTCGGCCGCAAAATTTTGACAGGGAGGGTAGAAACCGGCCCAAAGTATATTAACTCACCGTGCAGTCGTACTTTTGGTAGGTGGCCTCCATACACATGGAGTTGACGGTGGCAATAGACACATTCTCACAGGGAGCCATGTCACCAATCTTTAACTGGACGCGCTGCAGATGATCTCGGTGCCGGGACCAGCCCAGGGTATTGCAGTTTGTCCAGATTTGCTCGGGATGGGATGGTATTCCACCTGAAACTGGAGCTGGACCCTTTGTGGCCGTGCGGGCTGAGGATGAGGTGACCCCCGTGGATCCCACTGGCGAGCTGCCAGCATAGTAGTTCACCTGGGATGCATAATCAGGCAGGTGATAGGCATCCAGTTCCTGGTGCAGGGCTTGGGCTTTAGGCATATATGAGGCAGCTGACCCGCCGCCAAAGTGATGTTCGTCATGGTCGGGCATATGATCGTCGTCTGTGAAGCTACCCTCCGTGGGGCTCTCCATCTGATTTTTGGATGGAATCAAGAAGAATTGCTGATTCTCCTGGGACAAGGGACGTCGGGGAAGCAGTTGCCCCTCCAATCTCTCGGCCACAGGCGCATGTGATCTCCTCTGGGCCGGTGGCTGTTGGAGTAGGCGGCGCTGCAGTGCATCCGGCAGGCAAATGGGACGCACATGGTCCGAATAGCTGACCGCCGTTTCCAGGCGCACCAATGCAGCCGTACTGCCCTCCACCGGGCTCTTGATCATTCCAATAATCCGGCGCCGTTGCGTCCACGGAGCTTTTGCGGACAGACGAACTGCGCCTACAATGGCCATCCAGGTGGCCCGCGGCTGACCCTGGAAACAACCCTCGGTGGTAAGGACCCACTCCTGCGAGATCAGTGTCCCGTCGCACACGTGAATGTCCTCGCGAAACAGGGCCACCAACCAGGGCCAATCCCCAGGAGCAGACATCTTCGGCAGGGACAAATGCTGCTTGGCATTAAAAAGCGCCGACTGAACTCCGCATCTGAGCTCATCACATCCCACGTAGAGCACCTGCCGTCGCGGACAGTGCGTCCTTATGAAGCTGATCTCCGGAGCATGGGGATCCAAAACGCTGACGTAGTCGGACAGCTCCTCCGTGTCGTTTTGTACATCGAATATTTCCACAGATCTGCAAAAGAACAAGTGTACAATTTTACAGTGAACATATGTTTCTAAAGGGATTGACTGTTCTCCTTACTCGTATCCCAGTGACTTGCACAACGATTCTGATACTGTTTGGCGTACCACGAGCTTGTCATCGCCCTCGAGTCCCTCAGCACACAACTTGCCCACTACTCCTTTTTCGGAGAAGACGGCATAGCCTGCGGAGTGGAACCTGGACAAGTAGGGAACCAAAGGTTCCGGCTGGAACAGATCGGAGGCCAAAGGAGCAATGGAGACTGCATAGAAAGATGTTAACAAATTAATATATCACTATTGTTCAAGCGGAATCGTTGTTGCTTTATTTAATAAAAATCAGCAGCGACTTACGGCAATCCTTTTCATCGGCTCCATCCGGACAATCCGCTTTGCCGTCGCATCTCGCCTTCCGCGGCACACACGCCCGTCCACGGCCACAATAGAGGGCGTTCTCAGAGCAGAAGGCGCAGTCTCGCTCATCGGACAGGTCTGGACAGTCCGCATAGCCGTCGCAGAGCCGGGGACTTTGGACATTGGACTGCATATCGCTAACGCAGTGCGGCTTCTGGTGGCAGGACTGGGTACCCGTAGACTCCGGAAAACGTTCACAGTCGAAGAAGTGACGGAAACGCTGTGGCAACCGACTTCCGCAGCCGACCATGAAGGACTCGCAGTACTCGCGGCATATCTGGCCAGGCTGCAGGGTGAAGCCGTGGGCATCGCAGGGTGGCTGGAGTAGCCGACACACAAAGTCGTAGGCCTCCCGATGACATTCGCCGTCGACCAGCTCCCGAAAGACGATGACATCCTCCGCCAGCTGCTTAAAGCTGACATGGCCCAACAGGTTAGGATAGGTGGTTATATTATAGCCCACTTGGCTGCAGTAGCTTAACTCTATCGGGGCGCAGCGTCGCGGAGGGGCCGGTGTGGAGGTCACCACAGGTTCAGTAGCCTCATCGTGTCCCCCCAGTGGCGAACTGGACATTATGGACTCCTCAATAAGACCCGTCGTCTCCTTGATGCTCAAACTTGATACATTCACCGTCATGTTGGCGAAGTGGCGACGCTGCTGTGGGGGCTGGGTCATCTCCTCATGGAACAGTGCCAGCAGATCGCCACTGCTCACTAGTCCCGCGTACGGATCGAAGATCATGTTAAAATGCACGATTATGTTATTATTGTCCTCGCTGCTAAAGAATGGATAATAAATTACATTTTAAATATATTTAGCATTTGACATATTTATGTACGAGTGTATCCGTGCCGGATATTATAATTTTGTCATGATATTTGCAACGCATTGAAGTAGGCATCTCCGACCCCAGAAAGTATATATGTATTCTGTCTGTCTGTTTGTATCCATTTTGCCAAAATGGATCGAATTTCAATGATCCAATTGCAGACGGGAATGTATATAAGCTTCGGCTACCGAACTGAGCTTCCTTTCTTGTTTCAAAATACTCACCCATCGAGTGCCAAAATCTCGCTACCCTCATAAGCTTCCCGCAGATCGGAGCGTCTCAGTGTGAGATTAATACGCTCCCGGTAATCCCTGGCTTTTTCGTGGAATCTCATCGAGTTCTGGTTGGCCAGCTCCATGCTCCACTTGTCGTTCAGGACCATAAAGCGTCCGCGGAAAACTCGGTCTGGCAGCGGTTCCGGACGGAAGTAGGTATCTGGAATGGTTTGGTGGAATGTTACAAATTGATTACTATTTCTGATGGTGCAGCAAGCACCACTGTTTCGTGGAAGTCTCTTTAGGACAGTAACTTACATCCTACATAGACGAAGGCTCCGGCAACGAGCAGGGCGATAAGGAATCCGGCAATCACTGCGCATCCGCACTTTTGGCCGTCGCCCAGCTTTCGGCGGGTGAAGCGGATATCTGAATCGGTGGAAAGCACAGATTCTGACTTTCTCCTTAGCCCGTTATTGTGGCTGTGTATGTGAAGGTGGTGTTCCCGTTCCCGTTCCCTATCTCTCTCCCGCTCCCGCTCCCGCTCTCGCTCTCTCTCTCTTTCCCGCTCCCTCAGCTGCGCGGGGTCCAGTGGTTCAGATGCTCCATGGCAGGCGGAGGAAAGCGGTGTGCCGTTGCCGTGGATGTGGTGCGGTTTGTGGTGACGTGTGCATCTGGTGTTGTGAAACACCTTGGGCGGTTGAGATGTAGTGCCCATACCCACTGGCCCTCCACTGGGATTGGGATTACTCTGAACAGTGCCCTGAAAATGACAAGAAAGATAGGTAGACTTGAGACTTAATATTTGTAATTTAAACAGGTCAGCGACCGGTAAATCGCCTTAAATGCTTTAGATTTTTTTTTAGCCCAATCATGCCGTTAAATTGAACTACAGAACGAAACAGCTTACAAACTTGGAATGTTTGAAAAACAAAAAAATAAGCCTGGAGCAACCAAATTTGGTAATAACATTTTTAAAGATTGCACGCCCCACAACGCCCACAATAATCATAAAAATTCGTTCCCGTCCAGGAATAGTTTGCAAAACGAAAAAATGTTCTATGCAATTTTTGGGTTCAAAAAATTAGTAGACTTTTGTTATATAATATCGTTTACGTATGTTAGTGTTAGCCTTACATATACAAATTTAGAATTATCCACGCCTACTTCTGCATCGTTGATCAACATAATATTGTGCGACATGCACTACAGCATCAAGACTACATTAAAATACAGGCAGGCTCCGGTTTTTACTTTCACAAGATTCTCTCGTTTTCGTTTCCGAAAACGACAAATCGGTGCTTTCGGTTTTCACTTTAACACGATTTTTATCGAAATAAAAAAACGGCAAGTTTGTTTTTACAAAATAAAAAGTAAATTACCTTTTCTACATAAAATCGGATCTAATTTGCAAAAGGAAAAAATAGTTGACTCGTTTGTCTATTTATGTTTATTTAACACCATCAGTAGATCAATCTAGTTCGAATTTACTTTTTAAATATATATTTTCCTTTCAAACTTCAATTTCGGAAAAAAAATATTTGCCGTTGGCAACAACAACTTTCGTTTTGGTTGGCAGGGCTGCCGCACTGTTGGTGGAACGAAACGATCTTGTCAAACTGCTTGTAAAATTAGAAGGTGGGCATTAATAATGTTCAAGGAGGGTAAAATAAAGTTTTAATAAGTAAACCTGATTAATTTCATTGTTTAAATGGTATTTTTACAATTTAAAAAAGGTATAAAAGTCATTATAACCACTGGAATTGCCACTGTTTAAGGATTGGCAGCCCTCTTGGACAGATAAATAAACAATTTCAGCCTTTATTTGGCTTTAAAACAATAAAGTAAAAAAATGAAAGACATTTAAACATTCCGTTTACATCTCAAAACATCCAAGCCAACAGTTTCATAAAAAGTTTGTGTAAACCGGAGCAGCTTAAAACGAAACCGAACGGTTTTGGTCGAAAACGAAAAACGAAAGTGAAAACCGGAGCCTGCCTGATAATAAATAATTGATTACAAATAGCTGATGAATTCATTTTTTCTTTTATTTTGCCTCTGTATACCCGGTATCCATTGGGTACCAGGTTACGTTAGTGCCAACAGAGAATGTATGTAACAGGCAGAAGGAGTAATCTCCGACCACATAAAGTCTCTCTATTCTATAAGAATATATATCTTGATCAGCATGACCAGCCGAGTCGATTTAGCAATGTCTGTCTGTCCGTCCGTGTGAGAGACCTTATGGGGTCAGAGATTACTCCTTTTATATATTCTTATAGAATATATATCTTGATCAGCATGACCAGCCGAGTCGATTAAGCAATGTCTGTCTGTCCGTCCGTGTGAAACAACAGATTTCAGAGACTATAAAAGCTACAGCTACAAAATTTAGTGATAATATTCCTATTTGTTGCACGCAGATCAAGTTTGTTTTAAAATTTGGAAGTGGACTTCAGTCCCGGCAAATCATAAAAAACATTAAAGGGGGTAGATGCACTCAGAAGCGTAAAAATAGGCCCTACTGTGACCATCACAGCAGCCTTCTTGATCATCTAAGATCAAAAAACCAAAAGTAAACCTATAGTTTAATAATCAATTCTGTCTTTAATTGAAGCTTTTTTTTTTTTTTTTTTAAATTCACAAAATGGCTGCTTTCGATACTTTAGACTCCTATTTTCGATTAAAAATCTAAAGTTAATTGTTTAAAAAAATAGAAAAATTAATTAAAGACTGGTTTTTAATGCCAACAAGAAAATTCAATCAAAATCCAATCCAATCAAAATTTCATCAATATCCACCGAGTGGTTTTTGAGTTATAGTGGTCACCGAATGAAAAAACACACTTTTCAGAAAAACGCGTCTTTAAACGCAAACAGCTCTACACCCCACGGTGCGACATTCTAATTTTGTCAGTAACTTCAACAATATTTCTTAGTCTTAATAAAATGTACAACGGGCAAATATATGTACTTTAAGAAAATGCAAAAATTCTAAGTGCGTCTACCCCCTTAACTAAGCTATTGTCGTGATATTTGGTTTAAAGTAAATATATATGAAATAAATACATTTGTGCGGACGTTCTCTGAAAATTTGAGTAAAATCGGATAATAAACATGGAACTTATTGAAAAATAAAATTGCTGCGCATGCTTCTTCTTCTTTTGTGTTGACAAAGTGAATGCTTTTTGTTCAATTGTCCCTAGCTACATTTGCCTTTTTTGGGTGTTGCTCAGTATGTTCCTAGCAACATTGGTCTTCATTTGTCAAAATTTTGTTTTTTTCCATAATAATGTGCTATTAAATTTTATCCACAATGCTTTGGGTACCAGTCGGTCACACTCGACTGTAGCTTTCCTGTATGATATACTTTCGTCTAATGTTATTTTTTTCGATATTTCCACCGTCGATATACGCTAGCAGAAATTCATCATGTATCGCGGAACACGGATCTTTTTTTTTTTGAAAATAATTCTTTATATGTTGTAGTTTATAAAAATAATACGTAAAAAAAGCCTGCAATAATTTTCTAAAAAAAATCTATAAAAAGGATATTTTTTGAAGAAACAAACCTTAACCTTGTATAAGTAATACAAATCTCTAAATATAAGCAAAACAAGTAAGAAATCTAAAGTCGAGTGTGCTCGGCTGTGAGATACTCGGTACCTAAACGATTGTGCTTTACATTAAAAGGCAATTTGAAATAATACATACAGCTCCGTACTCAGACACGCGAAAATTGTTTCTAAGCATTAAGCCAAAACGAGAGGTCAATACTCACCCTCTCGCTCTATCGTACTGCTTAGAAACACTTTTCGTGTGTCTGAGTACGGAGCTTAAACCCAGAAAAACGCATTACCTAAAAAGTGCAAAAATTACCTAAAATGTTAGGAAAAATTACCTAAAAAGTCCGCCAAGGACATTATGGCCTAAAATATAGGTAATGGATGGACTTGACTTTTTAGGTAATTCGTGACCTTAAAAAATGTCTAAAGCAATGCGTGAACTAAAATGGTTTAATGATTCACACTTAAATTTAGGCAATATTAAATATATATAAAAGCATATAGTACACGCTAGAGCTGGGCGCGGGCCGGGCTTTTTTTCGTGGCCCGCGGGCTTACACAGGCCCGGAGCGGGCCCGAGCCTTAGCAACAAGGCCCGGTCCGTAAAAGCCCGAAATAGGCCCGACAAAATTTTGATTTGTTTGCTCTATTTTTGTTTAAGGTACGTACTCACCAGCGCTAAGCCCTTAGCTAGCTAAAATGGTTTCATATTTCTAGTGTGACCGGTTTTATGGTGTTCACCGAAAATCCATACGAAACGGCCAAACGGCCATACTGTCAGCTGTGTTTGTTCACTGTGGACGGCAGTCCACGTAGTGACGATGAGCACCGAGACTGTGGTGCGCAAGGAGACTACTATACCTATACAGCCGTAGAATTGAAAATCTGCTACGATAGGCCGATCAGAACCATTTATATCTTAATCGAAAGGTATTGTAAACCTCTTTGAAACTGCATACTAAGATTTTTCAAAAACGGATTAGTTTGGGAGAAATTAGAGTGAAAGTGCGAAATTGAAAATTTTGGAAATTGGAGCCATTGGGGCCGGTGGAGCAAAAATCCCAAAATTTCGTCGAATGACACCTCGATCATCCTGATCCGATACTCCGTTCAAAAGATATTAAATAAACAAGATTTCAACGGCCTTTCCGAAATGAAAACGTTTGTCCTGTTGTTTGTCTGTCTGTCTGTTTGTCTGTTTGTCTGTCTGTCTGTGTGTCGATTTTTTTGTTTTAAAGTCCTGGAACAACTAAAAATGGCTCTAACGATTTTGATATTCACTCAAGGCCAGATAGCCCTTGAGATGGCTCAACTTTTGGTATATAACACATATCTGGGAAAATTCGCTTTCTCGAGATATTACTCACTAAGATTAGTAGCAAAGATCCCATATACCTAACCTTTTACATGCACTATACATACATTTATGTAAAAACTCATGTAGAGTCATATAGAGACGTGCACAATGCAATAAAATTTAAAGCCATCAAAGAAAGTGTAATATATTTTAAATTTAAAAGAAATCGGTAATTTTTTTTTTTTAATTTAATCTAATTTTTGCTTTTTCCACTACTTTGGCGGGAAAACTGGAAATTTCTCGCGCCCATAACTTCTGAACGACTAAAGTTACAGAAACGTGCTATATGTCGTTGGAAAAGTATTTTGATATGATAATTACTTTGCCCTGACAAAAATTTT
>VNJZ01011012.1:0-25373 GCA_008042795.1 Drosophila asahinai
GGTGAGTGTGTGTGTGTGTAATTATAGCTACACAGAGAGAAATAAACGGAGCACTTTGCACGCAACTTTGTAGCAATTATCTTGAAAACTCAACTATCTTAAATAATAATAATAATAAAAATAATATTTTTAATATTATTATTATTTAATAAAAATAATATTTTTAAATAATAATAAATAATTGGCTCGCGCAGCTAACTTATTTAATAGTGCAAAATGCTGTTAAGTTGGATGGATCAAGAGTTATTTTTTTCATAGAAAAAATTATAATGACGCAGAAAAGATAAGGCAGTTATCTTCAAGATGCAGATAAGTGTTAAGAGGGGGTATTACATTTTTTTTGCCACTTTTTTTAATATTTTTTTTATATGAATACTTAACATCTGAAGAACATAAATTTGACATCGATCGGAGCAAAAATAACGAAGTAATGGTTAGTTGAATGGAGGTCATTCTATGTTCGATGTATGGGCAGTCAAAACTTTAAAGCGCTCTCTTGAAAAGTGCCATTTTCAAAGTCGGTGTACACGATTACTAAAAATCTACTTGACCAATCGTTTTGAAATTTTGCACACAGCTTCTGCAACTAATTCTCCAAGTATCTCCGTCGTGTTTTTAAAAATTTTTTTTTTTTTTATATTTTGTATTTAACAATTAAACTTTTTTTTTAGTCAAGAATTGAATTTTTGAATTCAAACTTTCATGAAAAATCGAAAAAAGGAAAAACTCCACGGTGATACTTCCAGCCAATTATTCTTTAACTAATGCATATTTTGATTTTCATATCGGACGATTCTGTGGACAGTACGGATGTACACCGCAAATCAACTTTATTTGGAGGAGCCTCAGGAGATTCCCTATAACTCCTATACATATGCATATTTTTCCATAAAACATTTTTAGAAAATTTGTCTAAATGTTACCTTATTATATGTCATTTAAATAAATAAACTAGCTCCAGCCGTTTCGCCACAACAAATTTTTGAAAAGTGACCCGTTTTGCACCGAATTAACCCTACCGCCCCCCTTAAACAATACAATAAATATTTGTACACATTTTGTCCGGTTTATACCAAGTAAATGTAGGTCTTTCACCTCAGATCAGTTTTAATTGCAATATCTACATTATTATTAAATTCAAGAGTTATTTTTTTTCATAGAATAAACTATAATGATGCAGCCAAATGAAAACATTAGGCAGTTATCTTCAAGATGCAGATAAGTGTTAAATAATACAGTATCCTTTCAGCAAATGCAAGTATAGGTCTCTGTAAGTATAGTATAGGGGTTATAGATATTATTTTCGTTACGTAGACCATCTCTGAAACAATAGGAAATTATATTTATTAACCATTAAAGAATTCCCTGAATTTCGAACTGTTGATTGTTTTTACTGTGGAATTGAAATCAAAACTATGATTTACGACTATTTTTGATCAGCAAAGACATATACAGGTCTCTTTAAGTATGGTAAACAATAAAATATACTATAATACAGGAAATCACATTTGTAAGAATTTTTGTTGTAATTTTAATTTTAAGTGGCAATGAAAAGTTCGAAAAAATTATTGTTAAGTTGCTCAAAAGTATACAATGATATTATTTTCACTTATTCAGTACGCTCATTCTTGTTATAAGTTTATAATACAATATCTATATTTTTATTGGTTATATTTTTATTGATACTTCATTTAATAACTCATTAATCTATACTTAATAAGAAATATATACCTCGAATTTAAATGACAATTGAACGCTTTCGCCTCGGCTTTCTTGCTCTGTATTTTACACAGTGTAAAAGGGGACGACTGATAGAGACGGGCTTGATAAAGCGATATCAATCTACACGTGTTGAAATACGACAAAAAGAAAAACATAACACGATCGTTCATTGCCACGCAAATAAAAGCGCCAATTTACATAGAGCCGCTAAGCGAAAGGAAAAAAGAGAGCCTGAGAGTGTCAGATACAGAGTAAGAGAGCCTGGCTTAACACACACACTCATAGAATAAAATACACATGCAAACATACGTGCACTTACACACAGGCGGTTCAATTAAAAGGCGCCATAAAGACATACAAAAACGGTACTTTTTGCCATCGCTGTTTCGCATACAAATTGCAGGCAATCAATTTGCAGCAGCAGTAACAACCACACAAACAATAATAAATACAATAAAGCTACCACAAAACTATAATCAAGAAGAACATTTAATGAAAAAAAAAGTCCAATAAGCCAGAGAGCTTTTTATTTATTTATTTTATTGCGTGAGCGGTGCTGGTGTGTGTGTTTGAGTGTAATAATAAAACTGTAATTTTATTGGCCATCAAATTTCACGCTAAATATAAAATGCACAAAATTGGATTGCGAAAAATGTGGCCAAAACCCAATTAACACAAGGCCAAGTTTAGAAATGAGAAAAAATTGATAAATACATATGTATGTATGCTGACATGTATATAAAACGATAGAAACGACTTTTATAACTGGTTTTGGCCTAGTGACAAGCTGTAAAACCAATTAAAGGCAGTGGAACAAACTTTAGAAGTAATCACATCCAAATTCTGTAAAATAATAATATACATATGTGTTTTTTGAGATTTTAAAATAAAAGTACCGATAATGAACATTAAATAAAAATAGCAAATTATTAGAATATTTAAAAGTGTTTTAAAAAAGCTTTTAATGGGTGTCGCTAAACTAATTTTAAAAATAATTATATTTAAATAGTCAATAAATAACTACTTAAATTTGCTGCCAATTAAAAGCATGATTTTTGAATAAATTGTACTTACTTTATAAAAGACAACCTCCTCATATTTTTAAATTAAAATTTTTTTTATATGATATAAAAATACTTCAATTAATTTATCAGCATAATAAAATACACGAAAAGTAATTAATATGCGGGTGTCAAAATGAGAGATCCACCCCAGATATTCGTGATGATCACTTTCCTTTGCCATCTGTATAAATGTATCAATTGAAATTTGGCTATCAAAACACACAGAAACACTGAACTTTAATTGAGAGCACTATTTTCCCCCCTATTAAAAGAAAATGACACACGCATGCTTAATTAGCGACCACAACAATCAATTATGGGACCCACATATCCGCAGCATCTCATGCCACTGTATTGAGCGAAAGAGGTGGCCATACATCGGTAGAAAGAGAGGGGGGAGAGAGAGGGAGCTACCGGCAAAAAAGTTGAATTGAAAAGGCAACTTAAATAAGCACGTGGTGGAGTAAAGTGCATTGCTGTTGTTGCCTGTTGAGCGGAGCCTCTCAGCGGTCGTCCATGCAGTTTGTTTTGGATTGCAGCGCAGCTCAAGTGCGCCGGGTCACCCGTACACTCTCACACACGCTTATCGCTTGTTGTTGTTGCCTTTGCGGTCTGCTGCCGCCCAGCGGCAAAAGTGTCAACAGATGATGAAAAATGCGCCACTTGAGAGCCGAGGCAAGATGAAGCTGAAACTGAAACACAGCTCAGATACAAAAAAAAAGATACAGATACAAAATTTACTAGTTTAATTTTTGGCATTTTTTTAATATAAAATATATAAATATTAAATATATAATTAAATAGTTTTTAGTTATAAATAAATGTTTCTTTAAAATTTATTTTTTTTATAGAGGTGTGATAGGACGATTATCAATTTACATTAAATTTTAGAAACTAAAATATTTCGATACATGCTTAGAAGTATCTTTTAAATTGATTTTTCATGTTTAGCTATCTATGCTATTTCCTAAATTATTAGAAATACTTTTTTTAATATAAAATATATAAATATTAAATATATAATAAAATATAAATAGTTATAAATAAATGTTTCTTTTAAATTTATTTATTTATAAAGGTTTGATAGGACGATTATCAATTTAAATTAAATTTTGGAAACTAAAATATTTCTATACATGCTTATAAGTACCTTTTAAGTTGATTTTTAATGTTTAGCTATTTATGTTATTTCCTAAATCATTAGAAATACTTTATTTCCCGGATGTCAAAACATTTACTAAAGGTTTATTATCTTAACTAATATTTTTAATTATTTGTATATAGAGAATAAGGTTTAGAATTGGATATTTATTAAAAAAACAGGTAGATAATATCAAAATTCATTGTAAAATGTAATTGCCTGAACCGATTCTCTAATTTTGGATGTGTGTGTGTGTTTTTTTAAGTGTCCCAATTTTTTGTACTTTTCTTTTCCGTTATACGATTTGATGTATTGGCAGGAGTAGTGACAGCGAGAAGGGCAGGCTAGATTGCTGCAGAGTCCCTAAAGGAGAGTGTGTATGTGCTTGGTTTTGTGTATGGGAAAAGAAGGTGAGCGGCGTGTGAAGTTGTGACGCTGACAGTTCCATGGATTTGTTATTTTTTCGTGTAATTTTTGTTTGGAAAAACTCTTTGTAAGTGACACTTGTCAGAGGGATGGGACAGGGGTTGGGGGCTGTGGTATTCAGACATTTTCGGTTGCTCATTTGCGCCCCCAACCAGGAATTTGCCGCACAGATCAATCACATGGCCTAAGCCCATGTCTTACCCCACTCAGTCCCCCGTCCCCTTCACCCACACCATCGGAAATCCACCCCCACCGGTAAAATGCTGCGTTAATTGACAGTTGACGCTGCCAGCGTCGCCGTCGCCGTCGACGTCGTCATCGTTGCCTGACAGTAAATTGAAAAATTGTTGAGATTTCTCAAAATAACGCAAATGTAAAATATCTTAGAAATTACAAACAACGAAAAGCAATCAAGAAAGCAAAAGGAACACTGAAATAATTCGAAATTTCGGTTATATTAAAGATCTTAGTTTTTTTAGGATTTTAACATGTGTTTCAAAAATAAATGTCATATGGAAAAATGCAGTAGTTATTATAATTTTTACAAAATTACTGAAATTTCCATTGGTATACTTAAAAACCAATTTAACTATATATAAACTTTAGTAAATATTAACTTCTAACAAAAGCTTAAAAAACATTTTTAGTCTTTTTAAGTTTATCCTATAAAGTGCAATATTTATAAAATCACACATATTAAAAAATTTTCTGTTTAATTATTAAGATACAATTAAATTTAACTAAGATAAAATTTAACAGAAGGGAGCCACCTCTTTCTCTTAAGTATCCAATAATATAATGACCCGCTTTAAAATTCAGCTTATTCATGTTAATTTTTTCTCTAGACCACATTGGGATTTTTTTTTTTTTATCAAAGTAATAAAATTGTTAAATTTTGTTATTGAATAATTATTATTATAATTATTGAATGCTCCCATAAAACCGATTTATAAAAACAATCATATTTATTCTCTGTGCACCTGTCTCTTGCTCAGCTTCTAATTCTCTATCTCTCTCTGATTTCTATTTATTTGTTCTTTGGCTCGGGCAAAAATAAATTAAACTTTTACGAAAATGCTCGGTTCAAGGTGAGCCTATATGAGTGTGTAGTATAAATAATTTATGTGGCCATAGTTTCTGTACCGCCTCAACGCCCCCCTTACACCCCCGCACACGCGCCTTTTGTCTGCGAACGTCACACGCAAAATTTTAATTGAATTTACATTCTCATCGAAGGCATAGAAGAATAAGAAGAAGACGCAATGAAAATAAAGAAATATTCGTATCTGTTTGTTAGTTGATAACAGGACTGGAGAAGGGGAGAGGGAGAACGACCAAAAAACTAATTCAATTAACAGTTAGCCAATAAAAACGGAAAACGATTGCCCATTTAACTGGACAAGAGGGTAGGACGGGGGGTTGCGCTGAAATGAAATAGTGTTCAATAAAATAGAATTGCTCAATCAAAATGGTTTCTCAGGTAGCATTATATTCTTCTTTTTATTTTTGCTGGCGTCTGAGGCATTGCCCCTCCTCCTTTTGCATAGCAGCTCTACCTATTGTTTTTTGGAATCTTAAAGGTATACTCGATTTATCAGATGGTTGAAAATAATGTGGATATTTTTGTAAGGGCAAAGGACAATTAAAAACAAGTAAGAAAGCTACAGTCGACTGTGCTCGACTGTGAGATACCTAAACGTTTGCGCTTCACACTAAAAGACAAATTAAAATTGTACCTACATACATTGTACATACATACATTTGCGCCATTATATCGCACGGCCAAGGCTCGAATGCGCTACCTGTCGGCTACAGCTTACAACAGCAGTGCCTTAGGGCGGTGTGTTAAAATTCAAATCTTATTGCTAATATATCCTATGTTTATCATCCGATTTTATTGAAGTTTTCAGGAAAAGTCCATTTTATTTTATTTATTTATTGTATCTATTAACTTTAAACCGAATTTAAGGAGTATAGCTTAATAAAGTTTTTTATAATTTTTGAGGGCGCAAGTGGGCGTGGCCAAATTTTAAAACAAATTTGATCTGCGTGCAAGAGATTCCAATGTTGTCACCAAATGTGGTAACTCTAGCTCTTATAGTCTCTGAGATCTATTGTTTCACACGGACAGACAGACGGACAGACGGACAGACGGACATGGCTAAATCGACTCGGCTGGTGACGCTGATCAAGAATATATATTCTTTATAGGATCGGAGATTTCTCCTTCTGCCTGTTACATACATTCTCGGTTGGCACTAACTTATAATACCCTTGTACCCTATGGGTACCGGGTAAAAAATATAGTTATCATGCTGAAAATATATAATAATACGTTTTCGAAAATATTTATTGCACAGCCAACTGATTTGTTGTGGATATAACATATTTTTTATGGAATTACTAAATAGTCTGGAATTTTGGTGTGTTAATTAGAGAGTTTCGTGGACTTGAACATGATAAATTGGTATTATAAAGGCAGTTTCACTGAAAGGAGGTATCTTGAAGTCCGAAAACTCGATAAAGGTGCTCTCACAAGATTGAAGGTTTCTTCATAGAGGCCCAAGAACCAAGTGCGTGAGCCGCCACTTAGGGCATTTCCTGCCCCAGTGCTTCCCAAGTGTTTCTCCCCTTTGGACAGCACAAGAAATGAGTCTCATAGATACACATACGCGTGCACACGAGACAGACAGTTTATAAATGATCATGCGTGGGTGTGTGTGCTTAACAGTAGGTCGCTGGGTGGCAGGAGGTTGTGGGTGGCGGCAGTGGGCGGTGGGTGGTGGGTGGAAAAGTCGTGCATGCTTTGTTTGCTTTGCTTTTGTTGCTGCCGTCACGTGGTCCCTTCCTCTTCATCATCTATTCTTTTTTGATTATTTTTTTCTTTTTGTATTTTGGCATTGAAGCTTTTGTGAGTTTGTTGATTTTTTTCATTTTTTTCTTGTTTGCATTTCTTGTTATTTCAGTGCAGTTGAAATTATCAATATTGTTGTTGCTGTTAGTTGGAAAAATGTTTGACTTCTCTTAAGGGAGGGGAAGAAAAAAGAAAAGAAAATTTTCTGTCTGTCTGTTTTTTTTTAGGAGTGCTTAAATGGCCGAGGAAAATGTGGAAGGGGCCCCAGTGTAACGGAAAAAAGGAGGAAACCTAGAAAACTCGGAGACTCTGTGACATTTTAGGGTGCTCTATTAATCATATGGGGTTGAGAGAAATACTGTTTGAAGTCGTTTCAAGTGGTCGGGGTCAAGAGATGGGTTGGTGGAATTTGAGGATATTTTGGGAAATTGGTTTTTCAGGTGCTTGTCATTATTTAAAGATTAAAAGCTTACAACGTTCGCTTAAATGAATCATTTAGGAAAGAACAAATTATTTTAATATTAAATAATTTAGGATATATACTTAAAAGTTTCCCCTAAATTTCTTAAAGCACAAATAGCTTAACTCAAACTAAGTCTGCTACTAGAAATTGCTATGCTTTTTCATTTAATACCATTACACTCCCTTTCAGTTGCCCGTACTCTAAGATAAATATTCATATCTTCATACAGATATATACTAGATACTTAAACTTATACTTTATGCCACCTGCTTCTGTTGACTTCCCCTATATGTATTTCTACCCCTTTTAACAACAATTGGTGGGCACAAACCAATTCCATCATAATTAATTCTATTCATCAGTATCTATACCCATGCATCTAGCGATCTATTCAACCATAGATAGATCGAAGTGTGTAAACAGATCGACAATCACTGCATACACTTAACCCTTTGAAAAAGTGCTAACAAAGGAAAAACTTGAAAGATATTCTCGTAGTTTGGTGTTATTAATTCATTTGCGTGCTGCTAATGAATTGCCCCAGCAGCCGCAGCCGTAGCCGCAGCCTCAGTCAAGTGTAGACAGCAAATACATGTGGAATCCGTGCAGTGCAGGCCAGTGTATCTTTTTTGAGAATGTGCTCTGCTTTGGAGACATTTTTTAGTGAAATTTTGGACCAACAGAAAAGTAAGATGAAGGGCCTCTAAGTAGAGGGCTCCCCCCGAATTCGAACCCGAACCAGAAGCTCTATCCCCCATGGCTTCCCCTAATCTTCTCGAAAAATCAACAAAGAGCACACGTACTAATTCCGTCATTCATTTGTACGTTAATTTGTACAACTTGTCGTCGTTTGCGCCGTCGTCCGTTTTCGTTTTGGTTTCGTTCGGTTTCGTTTCGTATAAATGTGCGAGATTTCAAATAGAGCAAAATGTAGTTCAGATCTCTGGGGTATATACAAACAGATATACGTATATGCAGCTAGCTGATAATGGGTAATCTCCATCCGAGTGTTAGCGTGTGTTAGAGAAACAAACAGAGCCGGTAGGTATAGGAATGCTCTGCTACATATCCCACAGATCGCTAAACATGATCTTCAGCGGAGATCGAGATCTTGTATCTCTGACAGGTCCCTGCTAATGCCACTAATTAAACGAATTTCGGTTTTTATTCTGACTACGGATTTTCGATTTTCATCGCCTTTTGGTGCATTTTTAAGGCCAGAACGAAAAACTTTAACTTCTTGTAGTTGATGTATGCCCAAGGCCGATCGCCGATGGATTTTGATAAGGAGCTCGTGCGTACATATAGAATATGAAATTCTTCGGACGGTGTGTTTGCTCGGTGATATGTGCAGCAGTGTCCCGATAAGGTGCGCCATATTTGCCAGCACTCGACGGAGAACCCAAAATCCGAAATCCATTTTTCGCTGCCTGCGACATTTCAGAAATGCCAAAGCAAATACATTTTCGGTTAGGTACAGAGGCACATGGATACAAGTGCACTGTGAGAAACACAATTTAGGAAAGGAAATACTATTAGTACTTAAATAATATTATTATTATTTAATCTAGTATTAGTATTTCTTGTTTTAATATAAATATGCATTTTATATACTAAATATTTTTTCGCTAAAATATAGTTTTTTTTTTTATATTTAATATTAGAGGAAAATTGAAGGCACTGAATTCCCATTTTAACGAATAATGCCAAAAAGGTAAACTTTAAATTTCTTATAATAATTACTAAATTAAGTCGAGCAAAAGATAGCATTCGCTTTTGTCTGCTCCTATTTATTTAATTTATCAGATTTCAAGATTATTCTATTATAAATTTGGTTTTTTTTTGTCCACTGAAATTTGTATCTGCCCATTGCAATATATTAAAGATATATGGATTATTTATATAAGATTTATAGGGAATATATCATTCTTGAATTAAGAATTTTTCTTCTTAATTTTTTCCTCTGCATATTGAATATATGCGATATATGCAGCGATATTTATAGAGGTGTCCGCCGTTGGTTCCTTGACAGCCTGACATCTCGTGATGGGCAACATTGTTGGAACTATCTAAACCAAGGAGAGTCATCTTTTTCGTTTCGAAAATGCGTTCACCCACACTTTCAGATACATTTTAGCTTTGTCTTTCTTTTGTTGCACTCGGAAATGTAATTTGGGTGTTGGATGGTGGACCTTTGGGTCAGACGGGGGCTTTCCGGGGGGGTCAACCCAGTCGCCTCTGCATAATTTATGGCGCTCGAACACGATTCGAGGAGGACTCTGTGAATGGGAATGACGTTTCCGCCTTATAGCCACAGAAGCTATGTAGAAGCTAGAAGCTACAAGCTAGAAGACACATCCATCCATCCGTTCATCCATCTATATTTGTGTGACGAGCTATTTCTCTACGACTTTCGGATTTGGATTCGGACTCGGATTTTCTCCTGCCGCCGCTTCTTAGTTCTTCTTCATGTCACATGATGACAGGCGACAATATTTTTGTGTTCGTTCTATTTCGTTCGAAGAAATTCAGTTTTTGGGTTCCCAAACTTCGAGTATATATTCCCCCGGTTCGGATCTTAGGCATTTCTGGGCCCTGACTCACCGCCAAAATGGCCAAAATAGTACAAGAATCCCCTTGGCTTAGTGTACAGTCAAATTCGGTTAAACTATTCTGATACGAGGCGCTTTGTAGTTGATCAGTTGTTGATCTCGTCGAAGGTTGTCCATTGGTGGAACTCTATTAGTTCATTAGCATCAATGAAGGTCAGCTGGGAATTTGGGCAGATGAAAGGGCAGACAATGTCGTTATCAGGGCTATTATAATAAATCTGTTTCAGTTGATTGTGTGTTGTTTATAATAAATAATAATTGTGGAAATTATAAGACAAAATTTCAATAAATTCGTTCAATTTTTTAGTAGTAGGTTAATATGCCAAAAATAACTCTTTATTTAAAAAAATTAAATTCGAAAGGTAAAAATTAAACCATTTAACATCAATATATAAACAAAATCTCTAAAGGTTTTGTGAGAACATTTAATATATGAAAACAAAGAGGATTCTAAGCATCTTACATTTAATCAACATTCATTTTTAATATATATTTTCAATTATGCCAATAAGAACTATTAGAATAGGCTCGCTGATCACTTTTCGTATTTTAATTATTTTGTTTACTCGCGGCTATTAATTGAGTGTGAACCTTATCAGCGCAGATACTTTTTGTTTCGTTCTAATCGGAGTAAAACATGAGGTCCAACTGTTGCTGGTTGCCACCTGGGATCTGTATTTTTTATTTATTTTTTTGAAGACCAATTTCAAGGCTCTCTAATTGCCCCCCTTTTTCTCATGCCCCCCCTCTAGCCTCCATAAATTGTGCTAAAGTGCAAAAAGTTCTCGAGTCTCGCGGAGCTCTGTTCTCTATTCTCGATTCTACAATTTCGTGTTTATTTATACAAATTACAGAAAAGAAGAAAAACAGCAGAAACAGCTACAACAAACTAACAAAAATTTCCACACATTAAAAAGGTTTTCATAGCTATGAAATCAACTCACGTGAGCGCTGCTGCAGTCGACGTCGCTGTTAGAAATAATAATACAACAACAAAATATAACAAATAGGAAAAAAAAAAAATACAACCGAAATAGTGAAAAATAAAGAAACTGGCGGCGAATGGCAGATAAATCAGAGAGGGAGAGCGAAAGACAGAACCTAAAAACATTGAAATGAACGCTATAGTTGCCGCAGTGCCAAACACAGGCGAAAGAAACAGATACAGATACGGATACAGATACACTAGCAGATACATCTACGGATACTCGTACTCAACCACAAACGTCAGCGTTTTGGTTCCATTGACGTAATACCCAAGCAGAGAGCAAAAAACAAAAACAAAAAACCAACTTTTGCATGAGTAAATTGAAATGAAGCAAAATAAATAAAAATTGGCCGGCTAGCGATCTCTCAGATACTCAGATACTTGTTCTGAACGATAGAGTGTGAGAGAGAGAACGCGAGCGCGAGAGCCACGTGAACTTTGAGACGCAGTGGAAAATGCCAAAAGTTTGGCGCGAGTGTGAGTGAGAGACCCAGTGATTAGACGGCAATTAGAGGCATTAGAAAGGGAGGGGGCGATACAGAGAGTACGAGAGAGCGGAAAGTAAGCTTTAATTTAGGATTAAGCTTAAGCTCTTGAAGTCTGTCTTTCTGATTTAAACTTCTAGATGCAAACAAAGCATTGTAACTTGATTCTTGCATTAAAATATTGAAATAATACATTATGATTATAGGTTATCATAAAATCTTTGTTAAAATGGGTTGGGAATTACAAGCAAAGAGCTTAGTTTTAAGTTATTAAGATTTTAAAGGAACTATTTTTAAATGAAATTACCTTGAACTGATCTGTTAAAAAATATGTCGTATGCTTATAATTCCCAACTGGTTTTATCTATAAAATTTCCAACTAAAAAAATTATTTAAAATAAAGTTGTAATCTAATGAGGTGGTTAGCGTTTTAAATATTTTTTTTAAGCCCTTTTTGTTTTCAATACTATTTTTTTTTTGAGTTGCGCGCGCCGTTTGCCAAAAATAAAAATCCCAACACGCGGGAGAGGAGCTGCCGTGAGAGAGCAGCCGTGTGAGAGAGCGGCGTATCTCAATCCGAACACGCTACGTATCTGTGTATCTGTGAGTTCGCCCTTAGCCGCTCTCTATCGCTCGCGCTCTCCGACTCTCTGGCGGGCGGCGTGTTTCTACACTTTGCAAGCGTGTGCCAGTCAGAAGTTAGTTGAACATTCAGCGCCACAAAAGCCACGCTAAAAACATAACAACTAAAAAATCAAAATTCACAAAAAAATTAATTTCGTTAAAACCAAAAAATTGGCAATATTATTCTGGCAACTAAATAAAAACAACCCGAAACTAATATAATGAAAGCTTTACCGGGGGCTAAAGTTCAAAGAAGACCAACCGAAAAGCACGTGTCACTGCCGAGCAGTTGAAACAAAAAAGTCCAACCAAAGTGAAATATAAATGTGGAACTCCTAAATAAAAATATATCACAAAAATTAGCGCGTGTTTGTAGGTTTGTCTGCGTGGAATCACATAAATATATATTTTTGTGGGCATGTGCGTGTGTGTGTTTGTACGAGTGTGTGCGTGAGTGTAATGTTCAAGTTTTGTTCATAGTGCAAAAAGCAGTGTAAAACAAACAGAAACAACAATCAGCTGACTTGCGCGCACTCTCTCTCTATCCCTTACGCTCTCTCCATCCTGCACTCTCCAATTTCCACTCCTCAGCGCTCGCCCTCTCGCTCTAGCGGGAATTGCATGCACCGCCGAGTGCAACGGTGAATAGGAAAAGCTCCGTCGTGTAGAGTTGGCCCCACTTCCGCATCCTCCTCTTTTACGTGTATTTCTTTCGGCGACCTTTCGAACTTCGAATTCGGCACTGGTATTGGTATTGGTGCGCCGACGAGTGCTTGTCACATGCGCGCTACGTCGACAGCGACGCCGGCAGCGGTGGACACGAAGACACGACGACACCCACACAACCGAACCGAGCCGAGCCGAGGCGAGCCGAGCGGCGCAGTCATGGTTTTTACAGTAAAAACAGCAGCGGCGGCAGCGAGTCACACGTCGAGCGTCGTTCGTTGAGATACAAACGCACGGATACGCGCGGATACAAGAGCAACGCACCGCATAAACCTTCTTCTCTCCAGAAAGCAGAAAGGATACCAAATAAATTCAATATAACAGAAACCGCAGAAAGTAACAGTAAATGAAATACAAAATAAAGTAAAATTGCTACAAAAAATAAAAGGAATAAATTCAGATAATGTGTGTTTTCGTGTGTGTGTTGTTGTTCTGATTCCGATTCCGATTCCGAATCCGTTTCTGTTGTCAACATTTTTCATCGATTTTCCCTGTCGGGCGCTCGTCGTTTTTTCGCGAACTCTCCCTCGCTCTTCCCGTCGCATCTCGCCGTCTCGCTCGCTCTCTCTCCCTCGCTCGCATCCTGTCGTTCGTGTGTGAGTGTGTGATCGCCACCCACACCGCTCACCCATACCTATATACCTGTGTGCCGCAATTCTCCAAAGCTACTGCTGCTGCAGCAGCTTCCTCTTCCTCTTCACCGCCAGCTATCTGCCATCTCTGTCGCACGCCGGGCGACGAAACGAAACAAAAACTATTGCAAATGCCATATTAGTGCTTTATAACTGTACAATAAGAGATATATCAGAAACACACACCCACACCTGCAGAGATATATATACGAAATATACATATGTATATATAGCGACGAAAGCAAAGGAGAACTTTACCCAAAAAGCAATTGATTTTATTTTTAGTGCCGCCAGAAAAATAGAAAAAAAGCCTAACAACAAAATTTCGGCAGCGTTTCAGCGGCAGCAGCGTTAAACGTTTTTCAAACTGAAAACTGTCAACAAAATAAAACCGAAAAAAAAGAACGAGAAAACGGAAAGAGGAAAATAGAAACTAGAAAATAGAAAATAGAAAAGCCACAGAGAGCAAGATAAATGCAGCAACTAGAGAAACGCAAACTAAACTAAACGCATTCGGCATTTGCACCAGCAGCAGCAGCAGGAAAAGACGCTATAAAAATAGCTTAATTAGCCAATGAAACAACAAATTCAATTACAAATAAAAATAACACTAAAAACCAACTAAAAAAGTAACCAAAAAGTCAGCGAATCCTTTGAAACAAATAAAGATAGAGAAAAAACTTTTAACATAACTCAACTCAACATAGAGAGAAAGCCCAGCTATACATGAATTAGTTTTTAAAGCAACCCAAAAAATTCTTGTTGTACTCGCAAACGTTGTTGTTAAAACTCAAAAAATACAAATAACATAAACACTAAGTTGAAGCAGAAGCGTTTAAGAATTGTTGAATGAATTCGCGGTGCCTTTATTTATAGCAAGCATAACAAAATCCAACAGAGAAGTAATAATATACATACATACAAATATAAATACAAATATATATCTATATACAGCTCTATATATAAATATCTATGTAAAAGTCTATAGAGAAAGATCGCATATATATATAGACAAAGCAATAAAACGTAACGGGAACGTGCAATATTTTCAAAGGTTTAATTAAATTAATTTCGATTGTGATTCAAATAAAACAACAACAAAGCAAAGAAACAAAATAACTAACTAAGCAACCAAATCAAAATAACCATAAAAAAGTGAGAACAACACAAAAATTCGTTTGTTATAATTAAATAATTGAGTAATTGTTACTGTTGTGAGATAAATTATTATTAAAATTATTATTGCCACTCGCCAACAACTATTATTGTTGCCATTGTGAAGACGCACTCAAACAAAAAAAAAAAACAAAAATCAGAAAGAAGAAAACAGCGAAATAACTAGAAAAAAACACAGCAAACTGCAGGCCCACAAAAAACCCGCAACGAGACACTTTTTTGTTCGTGTATAATCACAAAAATTCGGAAATTTTTATGAAAAAATGAGCGACAGGGAGCGATCGTCCCCAACACTGATCGAAACTGGTTTAAAAAACTTAATTGGCGGCCGTGATGGTAACTATCCACTGATCAGCGGCATTAATGGTGAGTTCAAAAGCACAACCCGAAACCGAATCAAAGAACAATTGGACCTTAGTATCGTAATAATAGTACTTGAAAGTGCAGGGCTGCAATTGAATCATTCCCCAAAATAGTGAGTAATAAAATAATCATTACCCGCAAGTGCCGGCAATCTGTTCCCACTTGAAAACATCGAAAAAACTCAAAAGCTTCCAAAAAAAGCAAAGTCATAAAATACGAATTATATTTTGATTGGGTCATCGCACGTCCGGAAATGTATGCTAAACAAGCGAGGGAATAGGGGAAGTTTTCGGGGGGACTAAAGCATCAACATCAACATCAGCAGGGCAGCAGCAGCGGCCAGAGGACTTAGACACGTTCCGTACCAGACCCAAATCCAAATTAATGGCAGAATAATGTTTAAAATAAAACCAAACATTTTTCATTTCTTGCCAAACATAAATCAATTCGAGGCGGAGGTGGGCCGTATTTCTGGGGGATGGTCTCCCCTAGATGACCCATTTGCCGACGATTTTAGTGGTACTCATCGTTGGAAGTAATAGCGGTAGAGCCATAGAGAAGTATCTATGTATCTATCTCATCAAATCGAAACTGATATGGCTATTAACCCACAAGCGTCCGAGGGTTGTCGCAAGGTTAAAGTGTATGAGAGCACGGTCAACCGAGTGTCGCATGTACTCGCCGTAGCTACGGGGTCACTGAAGTCCGTTGAACGTGGGCTGACCCCTTCCAATTCCGCCTCGATTAACCCCCTTCCCCAAAGAGCCGAACACCGAGCTGCCGCCGTTATCAGTGCCTTAACCCATTGGGCAATCTGGGACAGCAATCGATTTGCTTGAAAAAATAATTAGTTTTAAATGTCTGTTCGAAGGTTTTTGGGTTAAATTAGGGTTGGTGGAAATTTTGGTCATACTTTTTATGGAATTTTTATTCTAGGATGTTTGCTTTCTATGTTAAAGGCACTATTTGACCTATGAATATGAAAAGATCATAATAACAATAAACTATGACTTTTAAAATTACCTTTGTATATGGCAATGAAGGATTTTTTGAGATTTTTCACACTGAACTGTGATGTTTAATTAATTAAAACATGAGACCCACATGTTCTAAGCTATTTTGTGGAATTGTTAAAAATACTTGGAAAATATTAATTTAATTTCTACCTATCTAAAGATTCTTTATTTTTAGGGAACACGCTTTACACTGCAACAGCATTGCTGAATCCTTTCGATCCTTGCGAAACCCATTTACTTATCGTTTCAAGGCTGTCATTTATCTTACTTTGCTGCAATTGTTATCCACTTTTCATTGCAATTCAATTCCAATTTCTTTTTCCAACCAATTACACAGCCATTTTACTACGCCGTCGTGCTGACTGCTCTTTCAGCACACCCTCCTCCCAAAACCAGCACCACAAAACCCTTTTAAATCTGTTGCAAGACATTTGCATAAGAAAAGAATTGGTCTTGACCAGCATATGGCTTCGAAAACCATCTCTGGGAAAAAAAATATTCAATTCGGAAAGCATTTTAATTCTCTTATTTTCTTCTTTACTTTTTTTTTTTTTGCCATTTTTGTGCTGTTGCATTTTTTGCTGGTTTCACATCAGCCTCGCCCACTTGGCCTGCGGCAACGTAACCAGAAATCAATAGCATAAAAGCAGAACGAGAAAATGCCATTAAAAAGTGTCATAATCGGTCAGCATAATGAAAAGCATTCTACTGGTATGGGCCCAAGTTTTCCCCTTTTCCCCTCTCGCCGGCACGTTTCTCATTTCATGCGGCTCTCAAGTCGTTTCCATAAATCAATAAGCGGAAACCCGAGGCGCACTCACTTATGGGAAAGCAACCTTATCCCCCGTCTAGCCGAAAGTTTTTATTTCCATTTTCAATTTATTGTAGCATAATTTTTGAGGCCGTCCTCTGTTTTAGTCGACTTGGTTTTTTGTTGTTAATTTTCCGTAGTTTCTTATCAAGCATGCGGTGTTTTGTGTTAACAAGCATTTGATTACCGCATTAAAAAAAGAAATACACGACTAGAAGGAGAACACTTTATAAAACACACTAGTTAAATACGGCAAAATAAACTTCGGGGGATGGGAGAGAGGCAGGAACAGGCTGATAAGCTACAGATAGCCAGGGGCAAGTGTGAAGAGCGCTGGCTACACAGAAACAAAAATGAAAGAAATATATTACTTAATCTAATAAGGATATCCTAGAAGAAAGGTATCAAAAAGCTAAACAGCTTACAAAAAAAAAAACACCAGCAATAGGGCCTTAAATCTTAATATTTATAAAATTTAAAGTTCTCTTTAGAATATATGATTCTTCCAGTGTAGAGGGTAAATAGTGAGGGGCGAGCGGTGAAATCCACCCAGTGATAAGCCACACTAAACTAGAAAATCTTACATGAACCGAGTGGCGAAGGGGTGGAGATAAGATTACTGGACTTTGGGTTGAAAGGAGTAGTTCTCGTCTGGCACAAATCACTCGGATGCCCACATAAATTCTTCGAGTGTAACCCACTAATAAAAAAACAAAAACTAACAGCATCGTGTGCCGTCGTCGTCAGGGGCAAAGCTCAAAAGTTGGTTTAGTTCCTTTTGATAAGCAGCGCATTTGATTTGTATCTAGCTGATGAGTGGCGATCCAATTCAAAGGCGGATGACTCGTCGGTTGCGAGGGGATTTATGTGGCAGATACCAGTACGATCCAAGTCTTATTAAGCCTCATAAAGCTAGTTTTCTGCTTTAATTTATTGCGGTGTATTTGTGGGTCAATTTTTAAAGTGTGATTAAGTTATTGGATAAGAAATAGCTGATCAATATTTAGGTATTTAAAAAAGATATGTAAGGGGTATGATTTGCTAATTTGCCCCTGTGGAGCTATGGGTAGTGTACTGGACTATGAATGTAATGGTCCAAATCGAAACAATTGTGCTTAGAAATGTTGTGAATTTTTTTAATAGAATTTGTATACAATAAATACATCCATTTAGGTTTAACTTTTTAACTTACAGAAGCTAAATCGACAAAATAAAATAATTGTAATTCTCATGTAAAAAAAAAAAGCTGAATTCGTTCACAGTGTCATTAAAATTTAAAAGGAAACGTACTTAAATGAAGTAAAATTTTCAATAAATAGTTCTTAACTTATATATTAAAACTATATTAAAACTAAAAATATGGATAAAAGAACAACTCTTAAGCAAGATTTTTATATTTCCCAACAATTTCTGCTTATCTTACTTAAATTGCAAACGAATTGCTCTCAGCTAATGACTTTAAACAGAAGCCTAATTGATTGTCATCACCTTTGTGTCGTTCAATTGCATTATGAAACGGAATGAATGCATTATTTCAAGTGGAATTTAAAATGCTATCTGCAAACGCCATCTGTCTCGCTCGGCAACCGCACTGTCTTTGCCGGGACTGATGGGCAATTATATTTTATTCGATTTGCATGTCAATGTTGCATAAAACGAAGCGCCGGCAATTGGCATAAATAAATGACAGCTCGAATTGTTGTTTGACCGAGTAAACAAGTGGCAGGGATTGACTATCGCCTTTCGTAGCATTTCCATGCCTTCATTATTGATTGCAAATTAGCAGCAAATCATTAATCTAGAATTTTTTCAATGACATAATCCGCAAAAAGGGCGTCGCATCATCTGTGTGGCGTCAATTGATTGCTAATGTGAATCAATTTATATATAATCGCCTACATGCAGTGATAACCTGGTTTTAATGCTTGTCACCACCACCTTTGAAGGTGCAGAGATTAAAAATCAGCCAAGTGCGAACAGAACTTTGGCTGGAAATCCGGCTTGATTTGGCTTGCCTTTATGCCTATAGAAAAGTTAGCCAAACTCATTGATTCATTGACTTGGCTTTATGCAATTAAAAGTTTTAATTGAAAAACCTGCCTTGAATGGCGGCGGCGACTCGCAAGACTCTCAAGACAAAATAACATCCCTGGCGTATGAGCAGCGTGCTTTTTGCATTTTTAATTAAGCGAAATGTGTGAAAAGCTAGTACTAGAAAATATCAAACAAAAGTGGCTACAAAGTGTGAAAAATATTTTCATAAATATGCACAGGGGCGGAAAGTGCAGCGGAGGGGTTGAAAGAAATCTTAAACTGAGCAGAGAAAAATGCTGGCGTGTGAATTTGTCATGCCGCGAGCAGCTGGTGGCAATTTGTTTTTGTTGTTCACACAAATTGCGGTCAAACAATGTGTTTGTTGCCAGTCTATTTTCGACGAGATCGCGATGCGTATCAAAAGTCTATATATCTGCAGCTCTATCTATGTCCTCCGACCAAGTGGGCCAGCTTAAAGTGTGAGTCGAGTGTAGGCAAAATGTTTAATCAATTTTCGCTGACTTGCCGTTTAAAAAGAAAAAATATGTGGGAAATTATTTGCTGGCATTTGGCCATGCCAACCTTTATGTATGCCCCGGTCTTCGTCCGCTTGGGTGTGTGCTTGTGTGTGGGTATCATCCGCAGCAAGGACGTTGTCGGCGAACGTTTTGTACCTGCCTGGCAAAGGCAACAATTCAAAACAGAAAAAAAGGAACACGGCAAGAAAAAAGGAATCAAATTAAGGTTAAATACCACAAAGCGAGCAAACAATCACAGGCACACACACATACACACACAAACTCGCCAGCGTACGTTCAAGCATTCGCAGCGACTTAAATCTGAAACTAACACACGGATAACTAGTCGTATACGTATCCTCTTGGCGGCGCCCGAAAGCAGGCAACACTTTTTGGCATTTGCCGCCCGCCGACTTTGCTTCAATTTTTCGTTGAGTTCAGACGCACCGGAAAAAACTTTAAATCGAAAAATGTATTGGAAATATTCTTCACAATTTAAAGTTTACTTCTTCAGACACCAACGACTTAAATTAGCATTTAAGGTAAATTAAAACAGTTTGTATAGGGCTCGAATTAAATATGGAAATATATAAATGTATTAATTTGTATCTTAATATTTATTAAATATAGTTAAAAATCGTCTTACATATTTTTTAAAAGAAAATATTTAAAATGAGCTATTAGAATCCATTATTATTACCTAAAATATATTTTAGTATCAAAAGATACAAGGAACCACCCATAAAAGTATATTTTCTTTTATTTACAAATGTCTAAATCATTTTAAGTGATTCCCCCTTAATTAATTTAAACCTACAACTTTAACTCAAATTCTTTTAATAAGAAACATATCAAAATATTTGTTCCTAACAAGAAAAATCTGAGAAGATCCTTAGGGTTTTTTTCGCCGTGCCCTTAAAGTTGCTCGTAGGCGTTGCCACCGGAATTTCTGTTGGCAAAATGATGGACAACAACAAGAGCAGGAGTGGCACACAAAACAAACTGGCAGGAAGTTGGAAAACAGTCACGAAACCCAAGCGGCTGAATTGAGCACTAAAAATAACAATAGCAACACACACACACCGACACCTACACACATCATCGAGGGGCGCACTAAAACAGTCACAATTCGTGCAACATTAATAACAAAATCCATAAATGAAATAATGTTGACTTCATTTGCTTACCCCGATGACGTCAAAAAAGGAAAAGGAAGCGCGCAGAAGAACTGGAACGGGAAATAGGAATGGCAACAGAAATAAAAATACGAAAAAATATAGGAGGAAACGCAAAGTTCGCAAAGTGCCTAAAAATCGACAAAATACCAGGGGGGAAGGCTACAGTTACATCCCACCCGCTGATATGTATTCTTGTTGTTGCTTTTTTCCTTTCTACTTCGCGGCACACAAAAGACACATAGACCCACATCGAGTTGGTGGTAGATCCCAGCCCCCTTTGCCGAGATTTCCACTGTGGAATGTCCTGTCGTCCCGTAGTCCTGCTTTGAACATGTGTTGGTTGTAAACAGGAAGCAGCAAAGGCAGCAGAAGCAGAAGCCGAAGCAGCTGGGGCCTCAAAAATACTCGTATACTCGGTCCGAAGAATGTTTTGCCACTCGAATATATGTAGTCCCCCTCCGCCTTCCTTTGGAACTGCTTGTTCTGGTGCTGCTACCGCTGCTTGCTTTTAGCCAGGCGTAGCATGTTGCAAATGTCAAAGTAGCAAAACCCGGAAATTCGAAGGACATGTTCGAAATACGACGCCCACTCGCTCAGCGGGTGGAATCGAGATAGAGAGTCCGCGAGATTATATCCAAAGAGAGCGCAGAGAGACTTAGAGAGAGGAATTTAGGGGGAGAAAAGTCTCCAAAGAGCGGCAAACATGCGCGAAATTTCCATGGCGAACTCTCTGAGTAATCCTCTCCGAGTTTTATTTCCGTTTTTGTTTTCATTTTGTATGTAATTGTTATTGTCTCTTATGAGCCGGTAATGCTAGGCTCTCTCTCGCTCTTAGCCTCCTTTCGGTCCCCGCCCACACTGTCTTGGTAAATGTAAGCCAAACTAAAGCATCTTAAGCCAAGTTAGCGTCTCTCAGGTTTCGCTTGCTGTTTTAACTAACACTAAGAAAACAGAAAAACCAGAAAAGAGCTTTGCCTTAGGCCCCAAAATCCCCTCTTCTCCGGCTTTTATTTTTCGTCTGTTCTCGCCCCTGGCCGAAAGCGTGCTCGAATTGTTAAGACTGGCTCTTTGATTAGTTGAACTCAATCACGAGTTTCAGTTTAACAACTAACACGAAAAATTATACATAAATAAAAAAAGAGGTAGTGGGTAAACAAAGTTGGCCATTTAGCGTTTAATAAACTGAGACACGAGGTAAGATTTCAGCGAAGTGATGAAATTGCAGATACAATATATGGACACACCGGGCGGATACGTAATATTTAACAAAGCTAGGGAATTAAGAGCAAACAAGAACTGAACCCACCCTTAGTGACAAGAGCGGGCCATATTATAAGAAAATACAACCCCCCCGCCATTTCAAGGTCGCAGCGCTGAACTAGTAGCGCTTTCAGTTCAATCATACGCACTGTTGTACGCCTCGAGATTCGCTAAGCGCTTGACATTTGACAAATTACCCTCGAAAAGATCATCTATATATATGCATCGCACTATCAAAAGCATTTAAAATTTATTTTTCCAAGCATTTTCCTAATCAGCTCCCACTGCGGGTCAACAAAAATCACACATTTACCTCTGCTTTTCCTCTAGCATAATCAGCTTTTTTCACTTTGCTGACGTAGTTTCGCTCGCTGATCATGTGCTGAATGATGAACGCTAAGGCAACAGAGGAAAAATAAAAGCTTAGGGAAGAATGAAAGAAGGAACGGAGAAGAAAGCATGAAAAATGATTTCAAATAAACATTCTGAACCAAGGAAAATAGTAAACATTTTTATTTCCCAGTGCTCAAATGATTCGCTTTTGAAAGAAGAAAATCGCAAAGAGAAAAACTAAAATTAGCCAAAGAAATAAATGAAAATTGCAGCAACAAGTAATTGCAATTTGGAGCGCCTTGGCAGACAACCATCTCCCCCTTTGCCCCTTGAAAAAAAAACATCCATTAGCTTAATTTACCTTTTAAAATTGTTTTCATTCTCCGCATATTTTTTTTCCACATTCGTTCGTTTTATTTTTAATTGCACGAACATATTTTTGGAAAGTTCGCTTTGCTACATAGAATGTGTGCTTTTTTTCTCTCGTTGCTTTTTCAATTAGCATTTCTTTTTGGGGGCTGCTGACGCAATTATCAATTGTTTCCAGATAACTATAATTACTTTTTCTCCTTCTAAATTTTCTGTTTTTAATTTGCAGCATAAATTGAAACAGTACTTCAGGTTTATTTTACTTTTAAATATTTCAGCAAATTCCTCGTTGGCAACCGCGATAAGCCGCAGGGGTTGACCTTAGTTTGTGACAAAACCAAATAAAAGAAATGCCAAAAAAAATAAGTATTAAACACAGGAAATTGATCGATACCGATGTGGCTTTTTCTTTCGTTCTTTTTATGGCTTATTATGTGCTTTAACTTTTAACTAAGAATTTGTACATCCAAGGGGTTAGCAGTGGCAACAAAACTTAATAATTGTTATCAGCTTGGTGTGAAATTGCATTTTTATTGACTTTTTTATAGCTGGCTCCGTTGATATGGCCAAGAGCATTCTGCGAATTACTTAAGAGCTCTTCATATTTGTTTCTATAGATATAGCAAATAGCCATCGTATATCTTAACAGCGAACGCCTTGAACATTCTTAGATTGGCATTAACTTGATATGAATGGAACTTCCTGATGAGTTGAGCTGAATTTCAAAAAATTATGATAGATTCAAATTTATGATATTTTATTGGTCTGATATAATTGTGGCTCCGTTTCGCTTATCGTTCCCCCTTTTAAATACATACACATCGATCTTCATAATATCCCTTACTCGAATTGAAATTTTATTTGTTTTATTTGTTTTCTTGGCTCATTTGTCATAGAGACTTCTTTTGTCAGCGGCTTTTGTTGCACAAACAATGCGTATTCCCTTGGATATTGACAGTCTGTAGATATATGTACATGTGCTTGACTTATCAGTAAATGGGTACGATAAATCAAATCGCAGGAAGTGCAATTTTTATCGGACAACGAAGCCAAATTCACAGACAGTTGGGGGAAAATATTCGGACTAAAAGGGGTGCGGGTATGGAGATATTATAAATAAACTAGCCTTTAGCTTGCAGTTTATTTTTCAATTTCGGGCGATTTGTGTATAATACGATACCGTAAACAAAGGATTATGGGACTTTTGACACAACAAAAAATTAAAACAAAACAAAGGGGAAAACTTTGAATGGGTGATTAAATATTAAAATAGTTTACTAAGAATATAAGGAAAGAAAGGTATTATATATTTTATTATTTATTGTTTATTTCTGTAATAATAATTTATTTTCCTGAACTTATTATATTTGCCGCGGCTGTCAAAACATTCTCAACATGAATAGTTCCAAGAATCTTTAGTTGGCTGTCATTTTCCTCAAGCCAGCACGAATCCCTGACCACAACTGGTTTGTATGAATGAGTATCCAATCCCAATTATTGCTGACTTGCTCTACTTTTGGTCCTTCCATCAAGTTTTCAATAAAAACTGCGGGAGAACGAAAGGGAGCGGGCATAAAGAATTGATTAGTTTATAACGAAGGCAAATTGAGCTTTAATTTGTTTTGAGTGGCTCCGAGTAAGTCTGCCCTCCATGTGCGTGACCAGAGTTGCCTTTCTTTGAGTGTGTGTGTATGTCGCCTACACTGTATATAAGGTCATATTTTCCAAAGATATAAAAGGGGTTGTAAATGTGGTCAAGCTGTCGCTGGCTGACTCAAGTCAGAGCAACAATTTGTTGGCCATTAAGCTAAAGATTGCACAAGGGGGGTGCAAGTCGAGACATTCGTTGGGGGACGTCGATTAATAATTTAAAATGCCACACAGATATGTGGAACACAGTGATGGGCGGCTTCTACGAGTAGGTGGATATGGTTACACGCTTCGGGGATGTTAGTTACAGAAATTATTCCTAAACTAAATAAATAAATCAGAAACAAGTATTAGAAACTCTTTAATGATATTTAAATGTAATTTTTATATAAATTGGATTTGACCTGCCTCTTTTTGAAAAATAAACAGTTTTTTCAAAGTTGCCATAGTTTTTCACAGAAATTATGACGCAGGCAAAAAGCAAAAATGCCCTGCAATTTTTTAAAAATTGTATTTGATTTAAATTTAAAAAAAAATGTATTTACACATTAATTTTCATTTACCATACCACTTATTTTAGAAACAAACATTAAAACCATTTAATCCTTAGTTTTTTTAAATTGTTTACCAATATTAAACAGAAACTATGAACAAAAGTAAGAACCATAAATGGTATTAATTTGTTACCTTTAAGGCCATGTAAATGTTATTTAATTTTAATTTGCATTTACCCTGCCAGTTATTTGAAAAAGAAACATTTATTTTAAAAGGAACCATAATTTATTAAATTTTTTGTTTAGTTTTGACATTATCAAGGCGAATGATTGTACCTTTCCCTTTGCTGATATTCCATTGCCTTCGAGCACTTGCCTAATTGGACTGAACTGGGGAATGCTTCTGTGCTGCGAGTCACTAACATATATTAGTT
>VNJZ01011013.1:0-11850 GCA_008042795.1 Drosophila asahinai
TGGAGCTCACTTCTTTTATCATAAAGGGCTTTCCACAAAACTTGCAGACAGATGTGATCTATACTGATTTCAGTAAAGCATTTGACTCTGTAAATCATTTCCTTCTTGTTAGGAAACTCGACTTAATGGGTTTTCCAGTCAATCTTCTTAGGTGGATCTCAAGTTATCTGAATGGCAGGACGCAAAAGGTCCTCTTTAAAAACAACTTGTCGAACGTCGTCCGGTTGACCATTGGTGTCCCGCAAGGGAGCCATCTGGGTGTGTTCCCTATACGTCTAACTGACTAACTGACTGAATTTGTCGAATGAAAAAAATCGAATTGGAGACATCTGTCCCATACAAATTGAAATTTTCGATAAATTCAGTCAGTGGCTGAAAATATCGTCTAACTGACTGAAAAGCTAGTGTGCCTTTATTTTTTAGTAAGTTTACCACAGCATTTTAATGCAATATCTTTGTTTCCTGGAGTTGAACGCTTCAGGGTCTTCCGTTGGCTTCTCAGCCAGCGGAATTTTGCTGCCACCGACATACCCAATGTAAAATTGTTATTCGTTCCATGTTTCTGACACTATTGACGCTCGTCCAAGTTTGACCAGCATATATACGTTTTGGGCAATTTTAAAATGGCCTTGAAGACTCTATAGGTGTACTTCATTATAATGCCTCCATGTCCGAGCCCAAAAAATTCCGCACTTTCTACAATCGAACGCCTTTGCGGTAGGATCCAAGTCGTTAAAGGAAAATTCTTATCATTTACAATCATTATTCAGCGCAACTAACTTTGCTTTCTTGCTTTTAACTGGCATTTTTCTCGATTGTATACAAAAATATAAACCCTTTGCAAGTTGTTTGCATCTATATCTCTCTCCCAAGGCTGCGACCTATACGCTAAACTGCTGCTCTCTTGAAAGGATCACTCTAGTTGATGATTTGGGTATCCGCCTAGATCCTAAACTGGAGTTTATTGATCATATTTCCTGCATTGTAAATAAAGCCAGGGTGTGCTTGGATTTGTTAAACGGTGGTCGAAAGAATTCGATGACCCCTACGTCACGAAGAATTTATGCATTTCGTTAGTTTGTCCTATTTTAGAATATGGATCTTGCGTTTGGAGTCCCAAGTGGGACGTCCACAGCAAACGCATTGAGTCAGTTCAAAAGAATTTTTTACTTTTTGCACTTCGTGGCTTAAACTGGGATGCAAACCATAGGTTGCTATCTTATTCTAGTAGACTTTCCTAATTAACCTACCTTCCCTATCAAACCGTTGAACGATGATAAGCACCGATCTTTTGGGGCAGTTGAATTTCCACGTACCGTGTAGAACCACCAGATCTTACTTGCCTTTAGTTTTGCACCACTGTAGAACCTCCTATGAAATGCATGGACCCTTTAGAGTACTATGTGCAAATTATAATGATTTGTACAAAATAACCTTATCTGTAGATAGCCTTCCTAAACTAAAAACATTAATCTTAACCCACTTAGTACACATGCAAGATAGCAATCGAGCTGCGAGCTATTAGTCTATATGGTAGAGGGTAGTTTCCTCGCATTATTTTACCTATACTTTTCTTCCGCGCCTATTAATACCTAAACCTAACAATTACGTGCTTGGTTTCGAAGGGCCACTTGAGTGTACCGACCGTAGTGCATCAACGTCCATCAAAAAAAGCGAACGCTTTCAGCAGGAGTTCAGGGTGGAACCCCACTCCCGGGCCCACGCGTTGAAGTCGCATAATGTTTTTTTTTTTTTTATATATATTCCTTACACATAGAAATGTAGATATAGACTAAAAAAGTACAAACAGACAAAAGTAGGGGGCTGTGATTGCGTGGTATCACCGAAAGTATTGCTTCGCGCAATTGTAGCCACCTTGGCTATCGTATCTGTCCTCTCCTTCTCGGTGGCACGCAGTGTTCGCAGTACACATGCTGCGTAGGCTGGCGTGACTTCCCAGTTCTCCTCATTTATCAGCATGAGGGGCACAAAAGTTTCAGACCGAACTCTAGCCCCGGTGGTCTCCTCCATCATTTGGCGCTCGTGGCCGAAACGGCGACATTTAAAAAAAACGTGCTGAGCGTCCTCCTCAATACCGCTGCTGCACTCTGGGCACTCGTCCTCAGTGTCGTGACCGAAGCGCTTAAGGTAGCTTCGGAAGCAACCATGCCCACTGGGCGCCTGAGTAAGGTGAAAGTCCACCTGGCCGTGCTTCCTGTGTACCAATGGCTCTATGCTGAGGATAAGCTGGTGCGTCCCGCGGCCCTTGCTAGAGTTGTCCCAGGCTGCACCAGTTTGCACAGGGGAACTTGGCCTTCAGTGACAAGCGCTGCGTTGTCGGAGATCGTCCTAAAGGCACTCCCTATTCTAACGGCGCACAGGAGTTACGTCGAGTTGACGAATGCGGTCCACTGGTGCTCAGCAGGATCCTGGGGAGCGATCCTGTGGTCCCGCTTGCCTTTTTGTTAACGTACTCCAGGTGTTCGCGATAGAAGAGACGGGTGTCCACTGCTTTCCTGGTTGATATCAGTACCGCTTCTATTTTCCGTGAGGCCAGCTGTAGGCAAGCTCTAAGATTGCGCAGTTTGCTGCTATTTCCGCGGCAGCAACTTCCTTGGCCACCACCGCTAGCGCCTCGTCGTCTGCAAAGCCAACTATGTCGGTACTGCTCGGTAGTGGGAGCTTCAGAACACCGTCATACATTGTGTTCCAAGGCAAAGGACCCAGTACTGAGTCCTGAGGAACTCCGGCTGTCACCTCGTATGTCCTTGGGTCCACACAGGTTTCTAGGACCAGCTCCCTCTGAGGCAGCTGTGCACTACATTCAGCAGGTATTCTGCTATGTTGAAGGACCGTAGTGCCTTCAGTGTCCTCCCCCCGTCAGCCGAGTTGAATGCGTTCCGTATGTCCAGCGTGACCACTAGACAATACTTCTTTATCCCCCCTTTCCATCCGGTCACCGGTTGGTGACCCTCTCTATCGCGTCCAGTGTCGATTTCCCTTTCCGGAAACCGTATTGGTTAGAAGACAGTCCACCAGCACCCTCCATAGCAGAGTTTAATTTCGTAGCTATGACCCTTTCAAAGACCTTGCCTAGAGTGTCCAGCAGGCATATGGGTCTATATGATGAAGCTTCTCCCGCTGGTTTCCCTGGCTTCGATGGAAGTAGGAGCTTTTCCACCTGACGGGGAAGGTGCCTTCCAGCAGGCATTTGTTGTAGAGTGTTGCTACCGCATCAGGGTGGAGGGACAGCAGGGTCTTCACAGCACTGTTCGCGACCAAATCCGGCCCAGGTGCCTTCCTGTTCTTCAAATCTCTAGCCACTGATAATAATTCCGTCTCCGTGAATGGACATATCGGGCTTCCAACTTGTCCCGTCCATTGGGGGATGCAATGAGGGCGACCTTCTGGGAACAGCATTTGGAAAATTCCTTCCAGGGTCGCCGGGTCAGAAGGCGACCTATAGCCGGCTCTTCCCCATGGGTCGTTTACCAGGTCGTCTCAGAGCTTGAGGTAGCATTCCCTCTTGCTATCCCGTATCGCCTGTTTGAGTGCCTGCTTTGCACTCCTGAAGCTCGATTTGCAGGTTGAGAGGTTTGCGGTGCCTCTCGCTATTTGGACCAACCTCCTGGCTAGAAGGCAGGTTCTGAGCAAGCTAGCCATTTCCTCACTTCACCAGTACACTGGTGTGTGGTGGTTGCGATAGGTCTTACGCTGCTGCATGCTTTGGTAACAGGCTTCCTCCAGTCTAGCTGCCATCTTGTTTGCTGCTTCATCTGCCGAGTCCAACTCAGAGACAGGCAAGCCTTCCAGTGCACTGGCAAAGGTTTGTGACCTAAAGGTGTTCTGGCGGTAAGCTTTTCTTGCCTGGTCGTCGGCTGACTTTGGCACGATGGACCGGCAACTGTCAGCAGAATGGCCTCATGGTCACTGGCCGTGATGTCACTGGCAATGACGTCACTGGAGGTTAGGCGAGGTACCTCCAGCGTGTGCTACGGGCTAGAGAACTGCTCGCGAACGATAGGTCGATAATTGAACCGGCCCAGCACGATGTCGACGCAACAGTTTCAAGGATGGTGCGTCCCCTGGCGTCGGTATAGAGGAGCCCCATTCCTCGGCCCAGGCATTTATGCAGCAGTCACTCCTGTCTAGAAGGCTATTGCAGTTTGCTGCGAAATGCCTGGGCTCCAGGCATCTGAAGCATCTTGGAGGGCCAGCTCTTTACAGATGGTCCATCCAATCCGCATGGCTTTCCCCAGGGAGAAGGGCAAACTGACCACTTCCGACTACGACTCAGCGTAGCCTCGGCGCAGACTCCGAACTCTGATGTGCTCCGCATCGATGCCATACTGGCTCGCAATAGCAACGCAGATTTCCCGCTCCGTCGCAAAAGTGGATAGTGGGGCCAGTTGAGCTGCGGATCCTTCAACCACAGTCGGCTGGCTTATCCTTCGCAATGGCTCCTTTTGCGCTGCAGCCTCATTTCACCAGACAGGCGTTGTCTGCTGCTCCTTGTCGGCGCTCTGCATGCTTGGTGAGCATTTCGAGCACAGGATTGCTGCGTTCTGGCCATACTTCCTGGTGCTGTCACCTTTGCCACTCTCTCTGTTCGCCTCTGGGATGCTCGTGTGAAGCGCATTCATGCGCACGAACGTCTCCTCGTGGCGACAGTTATATGGCACGCCCGACTTATCCATCATCTTAGTGGACATCTCCTGCAGAAGCGTCCCCAGCTCCAAGAGATCCTCCAGGCAGGTTGCCTCGTGGGAGGCGATTAAGCACACTGTTAAGCACGCTGTTAAGCACGCTGTTAAGCTCTTTCGCCAGGTGTTGTTCAACACTATAGACAGCTGATCTTGTTGTTTACAGTGATGGAAAAAACGCGCGGGTGGCAGCTTATGGATGCTGTGCGCGAGTGAGAGGCTTTCGTGGAGAAAAACCTTCAATCGATGGATGCGAGAGAGGACCTGCTTGGCCCACAAACAGTCTAGCAGCCTCAATAGTCCAAGACTTAGAGATACATCCGGAAACCCCGCCGGAACAATGCCCTGGTACGCACCTCAGTCCCGGAGCGTCTAACACTACACACAGTGCACTTTTTAGGTAATGACCGTTGCTACATTGACTTTATACGAGTCAACCTATGGAGCGCGGAGAAAACACAACCTGTCGCTATGAGTATCTGTTGCTATCCCTCGCATAACGTGGTAAATACTTGCGTGTGTTACCTTTCGTGTCCCGAATATTGCATAGTAAGCACCTTCTTTGTGGTAGTCCTAAGTCGAGGGGTTCCCCTCCAACGATGAGGCTGCTGCTTCCTAAATAATTCAGTTGTTTGTTGAAGACGACTGGTTATTTTCCTGGACTGGCAATTAACTGGTTCTAGAAGGTGTTGCTAGATTAGTTGCCTGGCTTTTCTTGCTTTCAGGGCTGATGGTCTGATTGATCAAACCACTAACTTGCTAATATAACATATGAGAGTCCTTTTTTTATGATTTGTTTGTGTGTATCAATGTTTTTGTCTACCATTTGGTACTCTTGAATATTGGTTTAGGTCAAGTTTGAAGTTAAGCACCAATAAAAAATCAAATATGCCCCATTCAAGTAAATTCGATGACCTAGATTCAACTGTCCTCCTACGGAGTGACCAGTTCCTTCGGCGTCCACTCATCCGGTCCATTAGTTGAGGTACAGACTCGAACCTCACGAGGGGCATAGGCTACATTTGATACCGTCAGCCGGATTGTCCGTCCCCTCCCCCTGGCCACGAGACTTGAACCTCGCGAGAGACTTCGTATAATCTAATATTGCGTATACCGTCAGCCAGAGAAGTTCTTGATTTTAATACCCCATTAATTAAAAATCGTTTTGCCCAAAGAGAATGGAAGATTTCTGACAAAGAAAGACTGAAAGATTTTCCTTATTCACAAAATAATAATACGGAGAATTTTTAAAATTACGAATATTGTGAAACGCCAGAAGAGGTTCTTCGTTGCGCAAGAACAGTCCGTGTTGGTATCCATTTCTTGTGACCAAGGCAGTATCAAACCTGCAATCAGCTTCCAATCTTCGTTGGGTGCCAATTCTGTAAATGCGGACCAGAATGGGGTTTGGCCGAAGGAGCTGCGATCTAGGGTCGGCTCGCTGGCTTGCTGGCATAAGCTCGCCGGATGCAATGTGTTTTCCTTGGAAGCCACTCACCTCTCTACAGTAAGCAGAAAATATTTGTGTGCCCGGAAAAAATAGTGTTTTATTAATTCCATATGTCACCTGTCTACACTGTAACGATCGCGGGTGGGACAGCTCAGCCTCGTCCAGGATTCGCTGCTACAAATTTATATATATTGGCGCTGCGCAATAATAAGAACACCGGGGTTTAGATTTAAGTAATGTAACAAGAAAGGAAGCTAAGTTTGGTAAGCCGAAGTTTGTATACCCTTGCAGTCTGCAATTGGATCATTGAAAATCGAACCATTTTAGTAATGTTGAAAAAATATAGGCTTTGTAAATTTTACATTTTACGTGTAGTATTTTACATTTTCATATAAATCGACCGATCGCTTCTATGGCAGCTATATAATATAGTTGGCCGATCTTAATAAAATTAAAACCGAAATTCTAAAACCGTAAAAAACTGCTATATCTCGAAATTTATAGAAATACATTAAAATTTTTTGTACATTAATTTCGCCATCATTCCTATGGCAGCTATAGGATATAGTAATCCGATTTCGGTCGTTCCGACATATATACTGCGTGATAAAGAAATAAGACTATGCTGAAAATTTCAGCTCGATAGCTCAAAAACTGTGGGACTAGTTCGCGTAGAAACCGACAGACGGACAGACAGACAGACGGACATGGAGTATATTGGCGTTATGTTGCGCGCGCATAAAGACAATTTGCGGTTCAACGAAGGAAAATAAAACTACAAAAACACTCAACAAAAACACTCAACTAAAACAATCAACAAAAATACTCAATCTACAAAACATATTAAAATGGGTCCGGCTCCGGTAGCAAAACGACAACGCGAAAGCACCAACACCGAAATGAAACGGCCACGATCATCTGATGCTCCTGAAACTAACTTGTCTCAGGAGATCTTAACTACGCTAAACCAACGTTTTGAGGAACAGGGCAAAATGATCTCGGCCAACATGCAGGAAGACGAGCAGATATTGCTTGCGATGCTGTCTACGCGCTTGGATGGAATGACCAGCGAAGTTGGCCAGCTTAGCGAAAAGGTGCAGCAGACGGAGTCTGAGTTAACTACTCTTCGTTTATTCCGGGAGCGGGTACAGCAGCTGGAGACAGAGGTTTCTACTCTACGCTCAATCCAGGAGCGGGTCCAGGTGATGGAAGCAGGGGTTGGGGCGCGATGGCATGCGGAAAATGCATGTGATCTGCGAATACACGAAGTCCCATTTGTTGCAGGCGAAAAATTATGAATTATTTCTAACACTATGTGCCTTTCACTTAATTTAACACCAGCGCCAAGAGTATGGAATATTTTCCGAGCACGGAAGTCACAAAACACAAATGTCGACCCGGTCGTAATTGTCAAATTAGAATCAATAAATGACAAAATACAAGTTCTACGAGCGGCTGGTGCATACCGAAGGCAGACTAAACAACAACTAAGTCTGCAGCTGCTCGGTTTAAACTCCAGTGCTGCAGTTTATGTAAACGAGAAGGCGAAATTAATTAAATTTCTGCTGTTTTCACGCGCCGTGGTACACGTTAGCAGCAACGGAGATGAAGGAGTTCGCTGCATTGAAAGCTTAGGAGACCTTTCATCTCTTTACACGTCCGCTCATAACTCCACGATCTCTGCAGGTGAACCAGGTGCTCTTCATTCATCTAATTCATCTATAACATATACTGCTGTTGCTACTGGGGGAAATCATAGCTTTCGAGATGCATCTCATATTTATTATTAATGTATGATTTTTTATAAAAATAATATATCTTGTAGATGGGTGTGTTATATGTGCCAATAATGTTTATTTGTATAGTAAATAGTAATCAAACGTTTAGATATGCCATGAATATGTTATGAATGTCCTGGGTATACTCTATACCCCTCAGATCGTATGGGCCACGCTGGGGGAGTTGCAATATATGTAAATTCCAAAATCATATGTAAAGTCATAAAACAATATCCTTCTAATAGTCATATTAATCTCATTTTCCCAGAAATTACTAATGAAAGACGAAACCAATCAAGAATATTGGTTAGCTGTAAATATCGACCAAACAGACAAGTATACTACACAATTATTATTGAACCATATTCAAGGGTTTCTCTTAAATATAATAATATAATCCTGACAGGTGACCTCAACAGTAATATGCTTAATGATGTTAGTCTTCGTGGGGTTATGGAGTCTTTGGGGATTGTTAATTCAGAGATACCTTCTCACTACACTAAAAATTATAAAAGTTTGCTTGACGTTTTTTTTGTCAATAATATAAGAACAGTATTGCTATATGACCAGATCTCCGTACCGACTTTTTCTAAACATGACCTTATATTTTTGACATTCAACAGACAAGGTATACCACAAATGGAATCGATATAAGACTGAACATTTTTATACACTATTTAAAAGTGAAAGGACAACTGGGAATTGGCTTATTAATAAGGCTAAACGGGAATACATAAGCCTCAAACTTACTGGTGCAATGGAATACGGAAAAGTCTGGAGAGAATTGAAAAATCTGGGAATAGACAATATACAATCTGTGATAAAAGTCGATGTAAATGTAGACGAACTAAATACAACATTTTTAAACATAAATGTTCCTGATCCTGACTATAGCACCTATATGACAACAGAGACCGTAGATAGTATGATTAATTGTTTCAATTTTGTTCGTGTAAATCAATGTGATGTCTTAAAAGCTATCCTGCAAATCAAATCAAAAGCTACAGGACTTGATAATGTACATCCAAACTTTATGAAAATAATATTACCCAAAATTATTAATCACTTGACCCATATATATAATACGGCCATAACAACATTCACCTTTCCAGAGACCTGGAAATTAGCTAAAATTTTTCCTATACCCATGGGCAAAAAAGATTATAGGCCTATTTAATAATTGCCGGACATATTAATACATTCTTAACTTCAAATAAATTGTCAAATAAAAATCACTCAGGTTTCCGAAAACAGAGAAGTTGCACGACTGCTACTCCAAAGATTGTTGAGGACATACGTAGGGAAACTGATAAAAGTAAAATTAATTTTCTAACACTGCTGGACTTTAGTAGGTCATTCGACACAGTTGACCACAAAATATTAATAATGAAGCTGCCGAAATTATTAAAGTTTTCTGACACATCTGTTAAATTAATGTCGTCCTATATCACCAATAGAAAGCAAGCTGTTGTTATTAAAGACCAAACATCAAATTTGGAAGAAACCTACCGAAGTGTTCCGCAGGGATCGGTATTATGGCCATTATTGTTTTCAATGTATATAAATGATCTGTCTAATATATTGTCTATGTGTAACGTACATATGTATGTGGATGATATTTAGTTAAATGTTAGTCGCCCGTTGAGTCTAGTGAATTAATGTATCAATTTGTCCAATAATTACGATACAAGGAAACGCCTTGAGCTTAAATCCAGTAAAATCAAAGTGCTTGATAATCTATAAAAAAAAAATATAACTACAAATGATCTCCGAAAGCTTAGAATAGGAGATGTAGAGCTGGACAATGTTAAGAAAACTAATAACCTCGGCATATGGGTCAATAAAACTCTGTCATGGAATGATCATGTTAGTGCAGCCACAGGAAAGGCGTATTGCCTTTCCGGTTATAACTCGCTAAAACTTTAGTCATTCCAACTCTGTTTTACGGAGTTGAAGTTTTTTGGTACCTGTGATGCAGCAAGTCGACAAAAAAAGAGTGATATTTAATAATATATTTCAATTCGATAGGACTAACCATGTAACTGAAAACACAAACAAAATCTTTAACATGAATGTTGACAAATGGATTGACTTAAAAATATGAAGGAATACTAATAAAACAAAAATAATAAGAAAATTATAATTTCTAGACAACATGACTACCTTTACAATATAATTCGTTTCACGTCCTCACATACGAGCATGGAACTCTTTGCTAAATTTTCTAAAAAACATTACTGGCAAATCACAATTTAGCGAAAAACTAATACAAAACCTTAACACACACACTTAAAATCAAAAGAATATAAATTTAAGTAAAAATTAAAAGCCTTCAGTAATAAGAGTTAATTGATATTGAAAGTGAAAACTAATGTAATAAAATTGTAATAGTATCTGTAATGAAATTGTAAGAATTAATGTAATTAATGTAATAAGATTTAGTCAAAAGTGACTAGCGCAGTAAATAATAAGTATACTTGTTATACTTGTGACGCTACGATATAGAAACAATAAACTAAACTAAATTAAAAATAGCGAAAATATCACATATATAGTTACTATGTGTAAATTATTAAGTTGTGTGGATCGGCTGCTGGTCCCCTGCTGCTGTCCCGTAATAATTGCGAATTACGCACGTCGGCTGCTGGTCCCACGCTGCTGTCCTGTATTATAGGGGCGGTGGACAACTTCTGGTCCTCCGTGTGAATAGCCGGTTGGCCGGTGTTTAGCTCCTCGCTAACTGATGAGTTACGAAGATTATGTTGGGAAGATGACTGTCTTCCTTTCACTACTGGCCTAGAGACTCAGTTAGTGTTCCTAGAGATATGTAAGTTAACGACGGTGGCCGGAGTTATATTCAAGCATGTCTGTTCTTTATTGAAATCAGAATGAAACTGAACTTAAAGCTAACAAAAATTGGAATCATAGCGGCCACGCAAATATGCTGTGTTTGCCGGCTATGCATGGGCATCCGGCCAGACGCTGTGTCAGCAGTTTTGGCCGGAGCGAGCTGTCGAACGAACGGTCATTGCCGCCGCTCGGTTAACTTAGTTAACTACTCCCCCCTTAGGAATGAGGCCGCCCTCGGCCGACCCTAGTCTGGCAATCATCTCTTTTAGCTGTGCCGTGGTTCTTCTGGCCTGGGTGAATCGCCGATAGGTTGATCCGATGCAGATCAACGCGCAGCATATTACTCCTGCAATTAGCATTATCTGATATAAGCGATAGTCGTTGACCTCTTCTCCGAATCGTTTGATATGTTCCAAATTACGTTCACTTAATCGGTGAAGGTATGGAAGACTAAGGATGTTTCGTTCCATAGTCACGTTCAGAGAAGGCGAGCTGGCTACTCCCGGAGCCCTTTTCTGGGCTGTGTCATGGTTGAAAAATCGGGTTTCGTTGACTGTGGTACTCTCAATGAAGGTGATGAGGTAGGTACCCTGTACGTGGACGTAAGTGCCATTGTCCACACTCACACGAGCCGGGCGATCATTTACAATGACAATTCCATCGTCAACGTAAGTGACGGGATGCAAGTCACTTTGCTGAATTTCGCAGTGCGCAGTGCCTCCAGCGTGGAGCTCCTGGGCGCACGAACTTCTTAGCGCCAGTTGGCAAAATGTGGCCCCTGGTGTTACGGAGCAGTTTTTTACCGTGCGGATCTCCCCATTGCATTCCGCTATTATATTATCTTCCAGCCTGAGAATGGTGCCATTATGTGACACCGGGAAAACGGTAATTTTGTTGCAGGCTGACTTAATTTTAGGAAATTTAATAACAAAATGTAAGATGTTAATGGATTGTAAAACTTTCACGGACGCTACGGACAAAACATCTTTGATGGCGGTCTCCGTGGGCTCTTCCATCCACACACTTTCTAGGTCTGCATGATCTAGTATGCTAGGGCTAACGACATTAA
>VNJZ01011043.1:0-15493 GCA_008042795.1 Drosophila asahinai
AATTACTGGCGATACGAAATCCATGATTCGGAATGGTCCTCCGAACCTTGGCGCTAGCTTCGCAGCAAATCCTTCCACTGCGTTTGACAAGTGGTGTTCCTTGGCCCACACCACTTGTCCAACTACTGGTGTCCAGTGTCTTCTCCGCAAATTGTAGTATCTGGCTTGATCCTGAGCCGCCATTTCCAGATTTCTTCGCACGATCTCGAAGACTTCTCTCAAGTCCTTCGCGAGCTCCGTTGGGTCCTGCTGCGGCCTTCCGGTTCCCATTGTAGCCTCATCATACACGGCCTTCGGGAGTCTGGGTTCTCTTCCCTGGGTAAGGAATGCTGGGGAATATCCGGTGGATTCCTGCGTACTTGAATTTACTGCCAGTGTTATCTCTGGCAGCAAGTCATCCCATTTCCTCTGATTTCCTTCTGCATACTGGGCAATCATCGTCTTCACTGTTCTATTGGCTCTCTCCGTTGGATTTTCCTGGGGCGTATACGGGGCCGTGAACTGATGACGTACTCCCATGTCCTCCAGGAAATTTTTAAACGCTCTGCTTGTGAATTGTGTCCCATTGTCTGTAATGAGGACTTTAGGTACCCCGAATCGCGCTAGGATTCTCTCCCTGAACGCTTTCTTTAGGGTATCCGTCGTGGCCTTCCGCAATGGCACCATCTCAGTCCACTTTGAAAACCTATCAATGAACACAAGCAGCATCGTGTTTCCGTGTATCGATCTGGGAAGTGGTCCCACAAAGTCCGCACAGACTGTGGACCATGGCTCCTCCGGGATTTGTGTTAGCATCTTTCCCGCTGCTTGTAGTTGGCTGGCCTTGAAACGCTGACACGTCTCGCACTTACGCACGTATAATCGTACGTCTCGCTGCATCCCTGGCCAGAAGTATCTTGACGCAATCTTCGCGATGGTTTTCCGGCTTCCTGTGTGTCCTTCTGTTGGTGCATCATGATTCTCCTTAAAGATCCTTTCCTTGAGCCCGGACGGCACGCATAGTTTCCATGCGGCCACGTCTTCATGTCCAGCTCTGTGAGGAATGTTTCGGTACAGACCTCCCGCTTCCCATATATAATCCGGGAACTTTTGTGGATGAGCCTTCATTTCCTTCAGCTTTTCCTGGGTCCATGCACAGGTTTTATACTCCTCCAAGCTGAAGTGCTCGCCGCTGCCAATCATGAGGCAGGCTTCCGGTTCCAACGGTTGCCGTGAAAGGGCGTCCGCCACCGTATTTAGTTTCCCACGCCGATATATGATGTCGAACTCATATTGCTGCAACTCCAATGCCCATCTCGCAATCCGTCCAGTCGGGCTCTTGATAGAGTTGAGCCATTTCAACGCCATATGGTCCGTAACTACTTGGAAATGATATCCTTCCAAGTATGGTCTAAACTGCTGAATTGCCCACACGATGGCCAGGCACTCCTTTTCTGTCGCCGAATAATTTTGTTCTGCCCCGTTTAATGTTCGACTAGCGTATGATATAACCTTCTCTTGGTTATCCTGGTGTTGGGTTAGGACCGCTCCTATCCCCACATTACTGGCATCCGTTTGCAGCACAAATTTCTTGTCAAAATCCGGACAAGTCAATACCGGTGCTGCGATCAGGCTCTCCTTTATGTCCTCGAATGCCTTTTGCTGTTCTTCCTCCCAATGCCATTTGACGCCCTTCTTTAGCAATCCTGTCAGCGGGTTGATTTTTGTTGCAAAGTCCGGAACGAAACGCCGGTACCACGGTGCAACTCCTATAAACCTGAACAAACCTTTGGCATCCGCTGGCGGTGTTAGAGTTCCGATATCTGCCACCTTATCAGGATCCGTACGGATCCCTTGATCCGTCACGATATGCCCGAGGTATTTCAGCTCCTTTTTGAAGAACTCGCACTTTTCGACGTCGGAACACCTCTTGAAGGTTTCTCTTGTGTTCTTCCAGCGTACGTCCGATGATTATGATGTCGTCCAAATATGCAAAAACTTGTCGTTCCATATCCGGCCCGATAACGCTGTCCAGTGCTCGCTGAAACGTTGCCGGTGCTGAATGCAAACCGAAAGGCATAACTTCCACTGATACAGACCCCGTCCCGGGACTGTAAACGCCGTTAATGGTTGGCTTGACTCCTCCATAGGTATTTGCCAGTATCCATTTTTTAAGTCCAAACTACTAATGTATTTGGCCTGTTTTAACTGATCCAGGATGTGGTAGATCCTCGGCAAGGGGTATGCGTCTGGGATAGATTTGGCATTCAACTGCCTGAAATCCACGCATTATCTCCATTTGCCCGTCTTCTTCTGCACCTTGACGATTGGGGCGCTATGAGGGCAACTCGAAGGCTCTATACAGCCTTGTTTGAGTAGTTAATTAATCTCATTGTCAATGGTGGCTCTCATCGCTGGATTTCTAGGGAAATATCTTTGTTTCAGGGGTCGAGAATTCTTCATCACTGTATTGTGCTCAGCAATGTTGGATACCCCTTTTATTTCCTCGAACATTTCTAATTCTCTTCTTAGAAACATGTCCATGCAGTGGTCAGTTCCCCGTTCCTCGGGGGCTTTATTAATGTCCTGTTCCTTGTTCCTGCTCTGCGATTCCTGACAACTTCTCTTGCTTTGCGTGGGCCTATTCGCCCTTAACTGAATCGTTTGTCCTGCGCAACTTAATGCTGCCTCGAGATCCCTCAATATGTTGTAACCCAGGACTAGGTCATCGATGATCCCTGGCATTACGAACAGTACTGTTGCAATCTGCCGACTCCCAAACTCGAGTGTCACCTTGAGCTGGTGGTTTATTTCGCCCGCTCGCCCATCCGCGAATCTCACGGGTCTCCATGTAGGCGTCAGTTTTCCCCCGGCACCCAAGCTCGCTGCTAACGTTTCACTAACAAAACTGGTAGTGGCTCCTGTGTCGATCACTGCCTTATAGGATTAACCTCCTATTATAACAGTGGCCGACAAATATGAGCCCTCATCCCGAAATCCCTTTTGATTTATTGGGGAGCCGAGTTTGACGCCTCCTGCCGTGCTCTGGGTGGCGAGAGTCGGGGTCCGTTTCCCATAGCTCCGCAACAATTCGTTGTTCTGCGTCCGACCATCCCACACCTCCAGCAGAAAATTACGGTGCGCTGACGACACTCTCGTCTCCAGTGTCCCGCTTGTCCGCAATTTCCACATGCATTGGAGGGATCCGGTATCCTTTGTGGGTGCCCATTGTTTGCCTGTCTCCACTGTTGTGTCTCCTGCGGCCGGGTGAAAGGATTTGTGTGCCGAGGCTGTGGCCATGTAGTCCTCGGAGGGTCGTTGCGATTCTTTAATGGGGACTGAAGTCGGGCGTGGACCGAACTGGCCCGCAATCGCTCTCTATCGCGGTCTAACTCTTCTAGCTCATCCGCTAGACCCATTAATCCCTACAAAGTGGAGAATTGGGATGGCCTGGCGAACGCTCGGAGATCTGGAACGCTGTTCTCATATATCCTTTCCAGCTGCGCCTCTGTTCACATTTTCAACGGCCTCATCAGAAACTGCATCTCCACCATAAATTAATTAAAGGGTTCTCCCAGTCGCTGCTTGCGTTGTATCACCTCCTCCCGAAGGTGATTGAAGTAGCCCCGTGGTAGAAAATAGGCCTGGAAACTGGTCGTGAACGCTGCCCATGTCGTCCAGTGTTGGTTGTTTGCCACGTACCATTTCAAGGCTATTCCCTGAAGCAATTCGGGCATCGCCCTAGGAAGCAGGTCTAGCTCGAGACCGTACGTCTCCGCTGACCACTCCACCTGCTCTAAAAACTCTAGCGGTTTCGCTGCCCCATCGAACCGAAAGCTCCATTCCCTTACCCTAGCCGCTATTCTGGAATAGTCAGGTGCTTGTGGCCTGGCTATCATATCCTGCTGTATCCTGGTCTCGGTTGAAATTGGGGTGGATTTCCGGAATTGATTTTGGCTGTACGCTGGGATATCTATCTGTACCTGTTCCTTGAAACTGGCATTTAGAATGTCTCCCTGTGAAATCATCACCTGAGGCTTAGAAGCAGCGGGTCTTTCCTGTTGCCCACTGCTCGTAGACGCCTTAACTGGTGACGCTCCAGCGTGACGCTATACGCCAGTAGTTCTTCCCTGTTTAATTTGTATATCCAGCTGATACTCACCATCGTGGATATTACAGTGTACAAGGAGAAAAAAAAAATCCTTATTCCTAAATATATCTATAACTCAGATAATTCTTATAGGCACAGCGACCCTAGCTCGGGCGCCAGTTGTAACGATCGGGGCGGGATAGCTCAGTCTCGTCCAGGATTCGCTGCAACAAATTTATATTTGTTGGGCGCGGTGCCAAAATAAGAACTCCGGGGTTTAGATTTCAGTAATATAATAAATATTTTAACTGGGACTTTCACCTCTTTTCCACCACACCTGTCTTAAGCGGGGCACAAGACGCCCTATCTCTAACAATTAGTGCACGCCCGACTCGCCGGCCAACGCCGTCTGGGTGATCACGCCGCGCTTACGCTCCGCTTGATACTCCGGTGCTACCCGCACTCGGATACTCTCGCTAAGCTTCGCTCCACTAGATACTCTGGTGCTGCACGCTCCAGATGCTCCCGCTAAGCTGACGCGCCTGGGCACTTACAAAGTACGAGGTGGAATGAAGTGGTAAAGACTGGACTCGCTTGGTCAAAGGAGATCCCTCCCAAAGGCTTACTGCGTGATTGCTGCTGATGACTGTCCTGTTCTGCGGTCCCCTGAACTGCTCCTTGGCTCGTTTCCCAAGAAGTCACTGTCACTCGCACTAGTACTGGTCACTGGTCACTCGCAAATCCACTGCGATATAAACTCCACAACTAACTACCCGCCTCAAGTCCTGCCTCGCGCTTTTATACCCCCTGCTGCCGATTCAGCAGCCCGCTCTCCCGCCAGAACTCCTCGCTCAGCAGATCCTCGGCAGCGCTGCTGCCGACAATTCAGCGGTCCGCTCTCCCGCCAAAACTCCTTGTTCAGCGCATCCGTGTCCCGCTATGCGCTGACTACCCGCTCTGCCGCAAGCTTTCTCTCTCTTTCTACACTCCCACTCAATCTCTTCTACTACTTTCTCTTCTACCAATCCTGCGTTCTCTTGCGCTTTTTTGTAAGGGATCGCAGATTCCTTACAACACATATTTTCGAAAATTCGCTTTCTCATCAAAATTAGTAGCAATAATCCCATATAGCTAACTTCTTACATGGATTTTTTTGTTAATTTTTTTCATTTGATATTTAAATAAAAACTGATTTCACTTAAAAACACCTCTTAACGAGGTACCAAATTTTGTGACGAATCAGAATCTTTTGGAGTTGAAGGTGACATCATCACTTTTATCTCATCTCGTTAAGAGGTGTTTTTTTTTGAAAAACTTGTAATGTGAACTTGAACCAACAAAAATGCATTGGTAGAAACCCATTTAAAGAGGGGCATTGGTACGAATGGAAGACTGGGTCAAGAAAATGACATAACTTTTGACGAACGACATGAACAAAAGGGGATCGTATTGCACGGCCCGCGACGATCCAAAGGCGAACGAAGTTTGCGGATTGGGAGGGAAAACGGCCAAAACATAGGTCGATTGTTTTCACGATCAAGCATAAATCCGCTTGTGGTGCAATGTGGACAGAAAGACAGACTGACGACAGTAGTTGGAAAACCTAACTACTGGGCCACTTTATCGCTAATTAGGGTCATCAATTAGATTAATTAGGGTCACCTCTCAACCTTTAGGATTAATGAGGGTCACCTGTCAACCTTTAGGGTCATAAATAAGATTATTGAGGGTTATCTGTCAACCTTTAAAAGGTTATGATCATAAAATGTAATTAATGTGGGTTCAATGTCAACATATCAATAAAGATAGCCTATTAGTCATGTAAGTACTCGAACTCCCATACGATACGGTTAAGATCGTTTGTGTGCAAACATAGAGGCGCGCAACCGCACACTAATTGATCCTTAAAGAATCAACCTTAAAACTGTTGTTTTTACACGGAACCATATACAGATACCACACTTAAGTACATGCTAATTGATCCCTAATGCTCGATCCCTATAATTTATTTATTATCAGTAAAAAAGGGCCTTTGTGTAGAAAATACAGACGCGCAAGCGTACCCTAATTGACTGCAGATTCTTGTTTTACACAAACACTTATCCATATACAGATACCGCAGCTAAGTGAAAGCTAATTAATATCTTATGCACGACCCTAACATTCGATTTTCCGTTTGTCGAAAGGATAAATTCTATCTGCGAAGGTTGCTTGTATACAAACACTTAGGTGTATGCAGATAACGCAAGCAACCACAGTTCGATAGTTTGTCTGAAAAATAACTCATTTCTCATTTTCAATTTCTACCAAAAATGAATACATATTTATTTATTTTGTTGTATATATTTTATAATTTTATTTTTTCATCTAGAAGCGATGTTCTAAATTAAGATTCATTTTTATAATTTTTAGAGATTTGTGTTGGCGTACACTACAGAAATGACAGGCGCAGGTATCTGTGACAATGCTTTCATCCATATGCGCCCAACTACAAGTTGTGAAATGTTCTCTATATACATTGGAAACCAGCGGTGTATCACCCATTCTCATATTAAAATATTTTAATGAGTCCTCCAGATATTCCATATGTTCGGGGAAAATTTGATCCTTAAATAATTTAATGTCTAATGTTTAACGTCTACTTGTAATGATTTCCAAAATTTGAATGACCAAAGTTTTTTGAAAGTTGTTACACAACACGTTGAACTAATCCAGTCAATGGTGTGTATTCAACAAGACGATCATGAATGAGAAGGCAATATACTTTTGTATTCTTCTCACTTGCTGTAGTTAGTTCCGTGGAAATTTTAACATCAATCGGTCCTGATTTGACTGACTCATTCTGGTATGAGAGATCCACAACAACAATGGGAGCCTTCGTCATGAATTCCATCGGAGATAGAAGTGGACGAGACTCCCGATTGTAGTAGCTTTCTTGAAATCTCACATACATGTCATACATGACTGCAAACCGATTTTCATTGTATTTAATATTCAAATCCTCATAGGGATAGACATCAGAGTTTAAATATACTTTGGCATTTCTCAAATTATTTGTTATCCATCCAATGTTTCCATCCAATGTAAACGCAATCACAGCAAAGCGTGGACGTTCTCTATTTGCCGACAGCTTAACATTCCACACATGATGGGTACCCTGCACTAGTGTAGGATTTATGTAACAGTCCCAGCTGCGGAATGAGAGTGGTAGGCTAGCCCCACTTTTTACAACATTAAACATTTTAATTTTAGCACTATCACTTGGAACAATATGTGGTACTTTCCAGCTAATACTATGTATATCAATTTTATGGTGTTTACCTTCAACTGTTTTAACATACATATCATCAGTATTTTTAGTTAGTAATAGAATGAGCTCATGTTTACAATTTAAAACCACTTTCTTATAGTCTTCAGCGAATCCCATTAACATTTTTAATGGAACGGAAAAACTGAAATGTCCTCCGCAAGTGATATTCTCTCCACCACTCCATCCAGCATTGCGATAAAGGAGTCCCTCCTGTTGACCAACGGAGAGGAAGTTCTTGAGAGTTGATGTGATCCCAGTGAAGCGTGTTTTGTCCACCTCACATCCGTTTATATCGTATCTGATCTCTGAAAATAGGCCATGCAATTATTTTTGAGCAACCCGTTAACACCATTCGTGCTAGTAGTTCCTGTATTTGCATCAATAGTTTTGCTAAGTGTGCCTTCAAAATGGAGAAAACTTTCATTTGGAAGGACATAAAGATCTTGGTTTTGTATTGTGATGCGAACTTCATCATTTGATTTGAAGTTCTGTTGATACGGATAATAAGTGTGGTACTCTTTCTTAATGATACTATCATCATTGGTAGGCTTGTCTTGAACATAAAAAATTTCATTCATTTGAAAGTCAGTTATTTAACTTTATTGAATATTTAATCCAAGCGATTTTAAAAACAATTTATTTTTTAAAGATAGTGCTCGTCGATGATGTGAATCTCCTTGAGATGTTGATGCTTTCACTTCAGCTTTTCGCTTACTAATGTGGGGTATGGGGTGATGTGATGGCTTTTTATTGTAAATAATCATTCTGTTGCTCGTAAGTGTAGACGAATTGATACAGGTTCTCCACGCAAATTGATTAAGTCTCCGTTCTGATCCGTTATTCGTACTTCGAGTTTACTTATTTCTCTGGAGTTGATTGGTAAATATATCAAATTTCGAGGTGTAATATTCATTTTATATCCTGGGGGACATTAATTCCAAATTCATGAAGCACATGATTTGGTCTATTCCCCACATATGAGCCACTGATACTATTACATTCTAATCTAATTGAATTTATTTTTAAAATGTTTACTGGATTATCTGAGTTGTAAATTTTATTATCATGTGGTTGTTTGTAGGGGGCGATCCTTCCACTAAAAAGAGATCCTGAATGTGCACAGAAATCCTTCGGCGCGAAGCGAAAAACATAACCCGTCGAGGTTAGAAAGAAAAAAGATCGGTGGCGTCAAGGTAAACTTCAGTGCGTATGCGCGTCAGCTTTATATCGCTGCATACATAAAAACTAAAACTAAGCTTAAGCATAAGACCGCGCTCCCGCCCGTTTTACTCCGCTACAGCGAGAGCGGGAGCTTGGCAGCGGCCGACCGCGAAGTTCAGATCCGAACCTGAGGCCCGCGCTCCGGAGCCCGGAAGATGCGCGAGAGAGGGGCGAGAGGGGCGAGCGCGAAATGCTCGGAACGCTCAGTGAGCGGCGGTGGTACAGTGGGCCAAATAAACGTCCAATTGATCTTTCATATTTAGTTGAAACTAGAATTTGTAATGTGTTGATTTTACATTCAATTTTTATAGTGTTATGAAATCCATACTCCTTGAGCCTGTTAATAATATATTTTATTATATCAGCAACCTCATATGAACCCATTGGTATTTCGATGACTTTATTTCCAATATGGAAGAGATTGTTACCCATATCAACATTGAATGTATAAAAGTCAATTAATGCACACTCATAATTACGTTTTAACTCAATTTGTGGGAAAAAATTTTAAGGTTTCCATTTAAGGTGATTGTTAACGATGTAGACATTATGAAACTTGAGTCTGAACTATCTTTTTTCTCATATAAAAATTATTTAAGTATAATAAATTGATCAAATCCCTTTTTAAATCATCCAGTTTTCATTTCATCATCTTTTGAATTTACCAAAAATCTATATTGATCTCCCCAACATTTCTGTGAAATATTCATAAATGTATTAAATTCCATATCACAATTTGCATGATCTCTCCATATATACTTCATGTTTAATCCATCTTGTTTAAACACAATTATAAAATTCCCCATATAGAAAATGCTCCTAACGTTATCTTGCTTTTCACATGCGATATCGTCAAATATCATAATCGAATTATTTTTAGCTTCCTGGGGTGACAAAACTTCGTCATTAGCTGAGAATGTAAAATATCCCATTCCTTTTATTGGTTTAATAAGTTTTTCCAAATATTGATATTTCGGTTGGTATAAGCTCTTTGAAAATACATAAATATTTTCAAATTTAAGACCATTTGGACTTTCAATTAAACTTATCATCACATTAGTTTTTCCACAATTGGATGGACCCACAATTAATGCTCTAATTGTGTTTGGTAACAAAGTGGTGTGACGGATTATAGGATTATTCCCTCCATGACTCCCACCCTCAACATTTCGTACTATAATGCTTTTGGATTGTCTTAATAATCGCATGTTAATTGGAAATTAACTCCATTCGATGACAATCTCTCGATGATTGAGGTGTATATAAAATGGGAAAACATTTTTACAATATAATTAGTCGCAAATCAAATTGTCAAGGTTGGCAGTGGTTTTTTTCAATAATATAATAAACACATTGCCCTTTGAAGCTTATATACCTGGATACAATTATTGTGGACCAGGCACAAAGCTTCAGAAACGATTAACGCATGGTGATCGTGGAATCAATGCTTTGGATGAAGCTTGTAGGGGACACGATATTGCTTATTCAAATAGTACAGACTTGAGTGAACGTCATAAAGCAGACACTGTTTTAATTGATAGGCCCAAGCCATATCGATCAAAAGCATCAAATAGTAGTTTTGCAGAGAAAGCAGCAGCATATTTTGTAACAAATATAATGAAAGCAAAGAAAAAATTTGGAATGGGGACAGAGGTAGTAAAAATTAAATTTGCAAAAAATCTCTTGCTTTGATTATAATCAAACAAGCTTCAAAAGAATTCAGAAAGAATAAACCTCTTAATATCTTGAATGCACTAAAAGTTGCACGCAAAGCAGTATCTAACTCAATAGGATGTTGAAAAAGCGTTGTAATTCCACCGTTATAACCGTCCCCAAAGGGGGTGGTTTCTTGCCGCTTGTTCCAGTTCTTACAAGTAGTATATAGTATAAACCGGGTTTTTGGGACCTTTGATGTCGCTAAGTCGGGTCATAAATTAGCTTAATTAGGGTCACCTGTCAAATTTTAATAGAATTTTAGTAATAAAAATTCAATTAATTAGGGTCAACTGTCCATTTTAAAAGGACTTTAGTAATAAAAATGCAATTAATAAGGGTCAGCTCTCAATTTTACCACGATTTTAATAGTAAAACTGCAATTTATTAGGGTTAGCTCTGAAAGGATAAGTGGAGGGATCGAGGAACCACTTGAGAAGGGTGCATGCAAATTGATCCTGCTTGATCTTGTCCCGTCGAAGGACACTCAACCTCCCCCAATTTAATAGGTTACACCGCCACATGAAAGGGTGCGCGTGCGTGGGATCGATCCCGCACGATCATGTTCCAACGAAGCGCACAAGCAATCCCACACTCAGCCGTCCCCCACTTGAAAAGGTCGCGCATAAGCGATCCCACACTCACTCGTCCCCCACTTGAAAAGGCCGCGCACAAGCAATCCCACACTCACCCGTCCCCCACTTGAAAAGGCCGCGCACAAGCGATCCCATTGGTGGGAACGAGGAGACACTTGAGGAGGGTGGATGCAAATTGATCCTCCAGGACCGGGTCCCATCGCAGGACACTCAACCTCCCCCAATTGTATAGGTTATGCCGCCACATGAAATTGGGCGCGTGCGAGGGAGCGATCGCACTCTCAACCGCCTCCCACTTCAAAAGGTCAAGGTAAGTGAGTGCTGTGGGAATAAACGAACAAGTGTCAACGTAAACGCTCTCCCACACACGCACACCACCCGTCTCATCCGACCGTTACGAGGCGATCACAAAGAAGTCTCCTTCCAGATCAAAAAAGTATGATATAAATCTGATCCTGTGAGAAGAAACTAGGAAGGCGAAAGGGACGAAACTGAAACGGGGGTCTTGCTCAAATTCCACTCACAATCGTTTGTGCGATCGGGGGTCAAAAGGGACTCTCACACTCCCTCAAGTGAGTGCTATGGAAAAAATGCTATATTCCAGCATCCAGAAGCATCCATCAAACAAATCCCATTCCTTCCATTTCCATTAAAATAATGCATACATTTTATTTTTGAGTATAATATAAATTTATTTTTCAAGTACAAAGATTAGAACCGGTGTTCCAAGTTTTTATCATTTTAAGTGATTTTTGTGAGCGCACTGCAAAGAAATGGCAGGCACATGTATCAACACCATTGGTGACATCATTATGCGCCCAACAACAACTTGTGAAATGTTGACCATGTGCATTCGAAACCAGCGGGGTATCAGCCATCCTCTTATTAAAACATTTTAATGACGCCTCCAGATATTCCAATGTTCAGGAAAAATTTATTAGTTATTATTAAAAAATTAGATATTATAATTTTGATCAGATGTTTGCAAAGCCTTCTCACATTGTTACACCATACGTTGATTAAGGCCAGGAAATGGGGTGTATTCCACAAGTCTGTTATGAATGAGAAGGCAATATACCTTTGTATTCACCTCACTTGCTGCAGTTAGCTCAGTAGAAATTTTAACGTCAATCGGTCCCGATGTTACTGTCTCATTTTGATGAGACAGATCTATAACCACCAACGGTGCCTTCGCAATGAATTCCTTTGGAGAAAGAAGAACTCGTGCCTCCCGATTGTAGTAGCTCTCTTGGAATCTTGCCTACATATCATACAAGACAGCAAAACGCTTTCAATGATATTTAATATTGAAATCCTCATATGGATATACTTCTGAATTTAAATATACTTTTGCATTTCTCAAGTTGTTTGTATTTAATTGTCCATTAAATGTAAAGGCAAGGACAGCAAAGCGAAGTCGTTCCCTGTTTGCCGAAAGCTTGAAATTCCAGATATGATGTCTTCCCTGTACCAATGTCGGGTTTATATAACAATCCCAACTCCTGAATACTTCACTTGTAATTACATTAAACAATTTAATTTTAGTAGCATCACTTGCAACGATGTGGGGGATCTTCCAACTTATGCTATGTATGGCAAGTTTATGAGTTTTACCGTCAACACTTTTAACATACACGGCATCAGTATTTTTAGTAAGCAATATAATGACCTCATGTTTACAGTTCAATATTATTTTCTTGTAGTCTTCAGCAAATCCCAACAGCATTTTCAATGGTAGTAAAAAAATGAAATTTCCTCCTGAAAATATATTGTCTCCGCCCCTCCACCCAGCATTACGATAATGTACTCCTTTCTGTTGTCCCACTGACAGAAAATTCTTAATTTTCAATGTAATCCCTGTAAATCTTGATTTGTCTAATTCAAAACCGTTTATATCATAACGGATCTCGTCAATAAAATGAGCCATGCAATTATTTTTGAGCATCCCATTGACATTATTATTGCTGCTTGCTCCTGTATTCGTATCAATAATTTTGCTAAGTGTTCCCTCAAAGTGAAGAAAACTTTCCGAAGGAAGCACATATAAATCTTGGTTCTGTATTGTGATATGAAATTCATCATTTGTTTGGAATTCTGTGTGTACGGATAATAGCTGTGATATTCTTTCTTGAAAATGCGTTGATCATTGACAGGCTTTTCTTAAACATAAAATATTTCATTCATTTGAAAATTAGTTTTTTAACTTTATTTAATATTAAATCCCAGCGATTTTAAAATCAATTTTTTTTTTTAATGTTAGAACAGGTCGTTTATGTGAATCTCTTCGAGATGATGATGTCGATGTCGATGTTTTCACTTCAGCTTTAGATTTGATAATGTCATCATTGGAGCGATGTGGAGGCTTTCTATTATACATAATCATTCTGATAATCGCAAGTGAAGCCGAATTGAAACAGTTTCTCCACGCAAATTAACTAAATCTCCGTTCTGATCAGTTATCCCTACTTCAAGCGTGCTTATTTGTCAGGTGTTGACAGGTAAATAAATCAAATTTTGTGGTGTAATATTCATTTTATAGCCAGATGGGACATTGACTTTATTTCCAATATTCGGTATAGAATTGAATGTATAAAAGTCAATCAAAGCACACTCATAATTATGTTTTAGCTCTAATTGTGGGAAAAAGTTTTCAGTTATAACTGATGTGTTTCCTGTTAATGCAATTGTTAATGATGTATTCATTATGAAGATTGAGAGTATTTTTTGTCATTCATCTTATTATACTTCTATAAATATTTAATCGAGTACAATGAATTGATCAAATCCCTTTCTATATCGTCAAGATTTCATTTTATCATCCTTAGAGATTATTAAAAATCCAAATTTATTTTCCCAACACTTTTGTGAAATATTCATAAATGTATTAAAATCCATGTCACTATTTACGTGATCTCGATATATGTGGCGCAAGTTTAAATCGTCTTGTTTAAATATAATGAAAAAATTCGCATTATCACGTATTAAATGTTTTGGAATATGTGAATGCGTTTGAAAACAGTTATTTTTAGTTTCCTGTGGTGACAAAACTGTATAATTTGCTGAGAATGTGAAATATCCCATCCCTTTTATAGGCTTAATAAGTTTTTCCAAATATTCATATTTCGGTTGATATAAGCTCCTTGAAAATATATAAATATTTTCAAATTTGAGACCATTTGATGGATTAGATGGGCCGACAATTAATGCTCTTATTTGTTCGGTAACAAGGAGCTGTGTCGCAGATGTTTTTATCACCATGCCCACCACCTCTAATGTTTCTTACTATAATGGTTTTATTTTGCCTTAATCAACGCATGTTATAGAGTTAAGTACTTCATTCATTGACATTCATTCGTTAATTAAGGTTGATATAAAATGGGAAAACATTTATATAATACATTCAGTCATAAAGCAAATGCCAGGAAGGGTACAAAGCTAAAGAAACGATTACCACGCGGTGATCGTGGGATTAATGATCTAGATGAGGCGTGTAGATTACATGACATTGCCTATTCAAATAGTAAGGAGTTAGTTGAACGACATAAAGCAGATTCGATTTTAATTCAATCCGCTTGGAACCGTGTCAAATCGGCGAATGCTAGTATTGGTGAGAAAGCAGCTGCATTTTTGGTGACAAATATGATAAAGCTAAAGAAAAAGTTTGGGATGGGAATAAAGCAACAGAAAAATAAAGTAGTAAAAAAATCTCTTACTTTAATAATCAAACAGGCTACTACCGAATTAAAAAAGCACAAGCCGCTTGACATAATGAATGCAGTTAAAGTTGCACGCAAAGCAGTAAATAAATCAATGGGATGTAGGATAAATGTTGTCATTCCACGGGTTATAGCCGTCCCCAAAATTGGAGGTTTCTTACCACTGGTCCCTATTTTAACTGCCCTTAGTGCTATCGGCAGTTTAGCGTCTGGAAGTTCTGCAATAGTTAAGACTATGAATAACGCAGTGAACACAAAGGCACAACTTCAGGAAAACCAGAGACACAATAGAAAAATGGAATCGGTAGCGTTAGGAGAGGGATTGTATCTACAATAATATAAAATGAATATTGTATATAATTTTCTAAAAATAAAACCAAACAAAAACGCAATCAAAAAAACTAATAAGTATGCTGCCCAAACGAGCGCTATCTAATATTGATATATTGAAGTTTGCGATTAAAAATATTCCAAATTTTCAAGGTGTTTTTATGAGAGACGAGTTACCAAAATATCCACGAAAGCTGGAGTGTGGAATAATTAATTTACCAGACTCCTCTTCAAAAGGAACTCATTGGGTAGTGTATTATTACAATAAAAGGTTATCTAATAGCTTGTACTATGACAGCTTTGGCAACTTAAAACCACCATTAGAAGTTGTTAAATACTTGGGAAAAAACATCAGATATAATTATATATACATTATATATAATTATATGATGCAAAAATGGAAACAAAGTTCGACTTTAAAGGCTCATATCTTCTACAAAAAAAATCTTAAAATTGATTTTATTGGAAATTCTGAATCGATGGGAAATTTCCTGTCGAATAAGTATGGTTTAAATCGTTTTTGCGACTACGACTTTTT